>JAVJIF010008929.1:0-103775 GCA_038442645.1 Agave tequilana | reverse complement strand
TCCAATGATCTCAATCTAATCTGACCTCTTGTATGTGAGCATGTAATTCTTAGTTCTCTGTAAATATTTGAAAACCCTTTGGCTGCTCTCCAGTGATCTATCCCAGGGTTACTTAAATATCTGTCTATCATTCTAAACAATGAATGCTACGTCTGGACGTGTGCAAACCTGAGTGTACATTAGACTCCCTACAGCTGAAGCATAGAGAATCTTCTGCATTTTTTAACTTCAAGATCATTCTTAGATCATTGACTTGGACTGAATTTATTACCTTTTGCTACTAGGGTGTCTCTCGGTTTACAATCTTGCATACCCCCAAGGTGATCTCGGTATATTTGGATTCCTAAGACAAAAAACGCTTCATTAAGATCTTTCATCTCAAATTTTTTTGATAGAAATCTCTTGATTTTGTGCAAAATTTTCTTATCATTGATAGCAAGGATTATGTCATCAACATACAAAATCAGAGAAATATGCATACTCCCATTGAACTTGTGATACACACAATCTTCAACAGCATTTGTCTGAAACCAAATGAGACAACTACTTGATGAAACTTGTAGTACCATTGATGGAAGTTTGCTTGAGTCCATAAATGGATTTCTTTAATTTGCAAACCATATTTTTGGGTCTCCAGACATAAATTTTTTGGTTGTACCATATATATAGATTCATCAATATTACCATTGAGAAAGGTTGTCTTAATATCCATCAGACGTAACTCAAGATCAAAATATGCAACAAGAGCCATAATTGTCCTAAAAGAATCTTTCGATGAAACCGGAGACAAAATCTCTGTAAAATCAATGCCTTCCCTTTGAGTAAAGCCTTAGCTACAAGGCGAGCCATATATCTCTCCACATTACCTTCTGAATCCCCTTTGATTTTAAATATCCATTTGCAACCAGTGGGCTTCTTACCTTCATGTAATGGGACACGATCCCAAACTTGATTGTCTTGCATAGACTTATACTCTTCATTCATAGCATCTATCCATTTTTGAGAGTTAGAAGCCTGCATGGCTTGATGGAAGTTGATTGGATTACTTTCCACCAATCCATCAGTGTTCTCATGTTTTAGGATGAATACTATATAGTTATCTGGAATAGCATTTCTCCTCTCTCTTATGGATCTTCTTAGTGGCATCTGTTCTTGAGATTGTTAAGTTCGTTCTTTAAGATCAATTATCTCAGCTTGAGTAGGGAGTTATTCAACATTATCTTGTCGAGATTCCATATCTGCTTCGCGAACAATGAGAAGTATAGAAGCCTGTACACTATTAAAAGCAGTGGTAGGGATCGAAACTGATTCCTCCTCAAAGACAATGTCTCTAATCTTGTTTCTTCCCCCAAATTCAACATCCTTAAAAAATGTTGCAATTTCCGTTTCAAAAATTGACCTAATAGTGGGATCATAAAACTTGTAGCCCCTAAATCGCTTAGAGTAACCAATGAAGTAGTTGCTCACTATTTTATCATTTGGCCTATAAGGCCTAGTCTCAGATCCCCAAATGTGAAAGTGCTTTAGACTAGGTTTTTCGACCTGTGCAAAACTCCTAAGGTGTTTTGGCAGCTATTTTAGTTGGTACTCTATTTAGGATATAAGATGTTATTTTTATTGCTTCTCCCTAAAGTGATTCTGGTAAAGTAGAATGACTAATCATACTCCTCGCCATATCCTTAAGAGTTATGTTTCATCTTTCATCCATACCATTCCTGCTAGGTGAGCTTGACATGGTGTACTGTGGGATGATTCTATATTTCTCTAGGAAGTCAGCAAATGGCCCTGGACGTTATTCTCTTGAACTGTCATATCTTCCGTAGTATTCACCACCACGATTAGATATGACATACTTAATTTTTTTATTGAGTTTAGTTTCAACTTCAGCTTTTCAGGAACTCTGATTTCTCATGAATGAGATATAGGTACCGATACAATGAGTAATCGTCTATAAATGATATAAAGAATTGTTGACCATTCAAGAAGACGTACGAAATGGTCCACAAATATCCGTATGTACCAATTCTAAGACGCCTAAAGATCTGTTGGCACCTAATCTCTTATGTTTGGTCTGTTTCTCTTGATACACTCAACGCAGACATTTAAGTCTGAAAAATCAAGGGAATCCAAAATATCTTCTGACGCAAGTCGTTATATTCTAGATTTGTATATGTGACCCAAACGCTTGTACCATAATCTGGCTGAATTTTCTTTATTTAGCTTACGTTTTGTACCACGTGAATCCATATGCAAGGTTCATTATATGATACAATCGTGTCAAGCAAATAAAAGTTGTCATAAATACTCAATGAACCAGTACCAACATATTTGAATTTAATGAAAGACTAAACTGATTATTTCCAAAAGAACAATGAAAACCAAATTTGTCTAATAAAAAATAGAAATCAAATTTAGTCTAAATGACGGTATAATGAAAGTGTCTTTCAAGTCCAAATAAAGACCAGATCCTAACAATAACCTAAAATGCCATATTGGCTCAACTTCTACCTACTTTTCATCATCCACAAAGATGTATCTTTCATCATCGCTTAGCCTTCAGTAGCTCAGGCAATCCTGTATAGAAACACTTATGTGAGTAGTAGCACCGGAGTCTAACCACCAAGTGCTTTTAGGTACTGAAGTTAAATTAACCTCAGAAGAGACCAAAGTAAAGAACAAACCCTTCTTAGCACACCAAGCATGATATTTTGTACATTCTCTTTTTGTGTGTACAGGTTTCTTATAAGAGAAACAATCTTTAGTTTTCTTAGGTTTCTTTTGATCTGGACCCTTAGCAACTTCATTCTTTTTTTCTTATCCTTATTTTTGACGTACTGACCAGATGAGCACTTTCAGATTTCTCATGCTTAAGCTATTCCTCTTCTTACATACAATATGAATGTGCTCATTTAGAGTCCATTTCTCCTTCTGATAGTTATAACTGACTTTAAATTGACTAAAGTGTGAAGGAAGCGAAATCAATACCAAATGCATGAGCAAGTCCTCATGTAACTCGAGCTTCAGTGCCTTAAGTTTAGAAGCAATATGAGACATCTGCATGATGTACTCCCTTATATTTTTCTTGCCCTTCTACTTCATAAAAATCAAGCTAGCTAAAAGCGTGCTTGTTTCTGCCATATCTTTTTTTGCAAAATATTTCTCAATTTTGGTAAGAAAATCTTTAGGCAGAGTTATCTCATCAGATATTGTACCTCAAAAAGCTTTCAGAATGTCATGCTTTATGATCATTAGACTCATGCGATTAGAACGTTCCCACTTCTCAAAGTTCTTTTGATCATCAGATGAACTTTCAGCTATAAGAGAAGAATGTAGCTCTATCCTTGGTGCAAGATCTAGATTCATGCAGCCAAGAATGATTAAAATATTCTCTTTCCATTTCTTAAAGTTTGTCCCATTAAGCATGAGAATACTGTTAGTGTTTGCAGATATAGCAGCAGCGATACAATAGCTGTACAGAGAATAAATTAAATAAGCATGCATGTTTACATAATAATCAAATAAATGACTTTTAAATTTAAACAATTATGGAATACATCTCAAGATACCTAGCACAACATTGATATCAAGTTTTTGAACAGTAATATTAACTTGTAAGTGATACTCTTGATGTAGCAATCAAATGTTGACAATAAATCTTGTCAAATAATAAATTTATCTTTGAATCAACTTAAAATTCACATGGAAACCTTATAATTGTCACACATTTATCAGGACAAGTGCATATGCAACTCGGTCAAATATTATCTTTCCTTTGGGCCGGTTAATACTCGCATGAATTCACACACACGCACACATCTCAACATTCTCAAGAAGCTAATCTACATAAAAGGGGTCACTTTGCGATATTTTATTTTAATTATTTTTTATCAAATGTAAGACAATCTCAATAGTTTATTAGATGTACCCAAAATTCTTTAAAATTTTGAAAAGTCCCAAAATTGCCTAAAATGACTAAAAATTGTGTGACGGCCGAGCGCACAGCCCGGGCACTGTCAGAAGATGCGCGATGCCCTAGGGCGCCGTGCCCGGTGCCTGAACGCTGCCCGCGCCTGGCCTAGAAATTTTTTTAAACTAAATTCATATCTGAAAAATTTTTAAATCCATAAATCTAGAAAAAAATTCTAAAGCCAAAGTAATCATACAATATGATTCATAAGATCTAATTTATATTTCAATCTCATGGAAGAATTAATAAAAATCCCAAAATTTGAAATTTAATTCTCAAAATTAGGAATCCTCAATGGAGTGGCTCTGATACCAATTGTTAGAACTTGAATTAAATAAAGAAATTCGATCTACAATAATCATCCTTAGAATAAACAAGATCATAACTTTATCTTTAACATAGATCAAAATCCTAAAATATAGATTTAGTCTCAATGAAGATTCAAAGATATGAGAAAATTAAAATAATAAAGGCGAAAACGTACCTTAATCCATGACTTAATTCCTTAAATTGTTGGGATGGAGAAGGCCTTCCAAAAGATCTGTATTCCTCTAGGTTTTCTCTCTGCTTGAAGGGATCTCAAAGAGAAGAAGAAGACACGTTCTTTTGGGGACCATGATCCCTTAAATAATAATTGATTCTATCAATTATTCTTTTCTTAATTTGGCCCTTCATCAAATTAGAAATTACATTATTATCTCTGCACATTAAATCCATGACAATTTAATGCATATTAGTCTAATTATTAACTTTATTAGATCACAATTAATTTGGACTATACTTTATGATAGCCATACACATTGAATTCACGTACGTGAGTCCACACATTTTGAATTATTTCCAACATTATTAACATTTCGTACAATACTCAATGCATATGTATTTTCTTCTGCTTAGCCTTCTACAGTGTGTGAGTACTATAGTGGAGAAAAGAAAAGAACATATATTGTGCCTCTATGGAAAATGCCTGCACTAACAAGAGCACTATCATAAGATGGAGATAATGCAGAAAAATAGAAACTTTAACAAGAGATTGAGGAACAAGTGTATTTAATTCCGATCAGTGGCCACTGGTTAGGCCCTGAGTTTTGCTCTCTAGTGGTCGCCAGCTCAAATCCCGTTGAGTAGTGATTTTCTAGCAAAAAAAAAGAAAAAAAAGTGAAGCCTTTACTCATGATAGTGAATTAGAATCTCGATTACTCTAGATCTATTTCTTCTCCTTCCTCCTCCAAGCTATGATGCACAGGCTTATGAAACTAGACAAAATGTGACAATCTTTCGAGTTCTCTATTTAGAGATGCTTACCATAAGTCCCTCTTTCTTAAGAAACATGGGGATAGAAGAAAGAAGGCGGAACAACTATAAATCCAACAAAACATAAATCTTTGATCCAGATTTTATTTAACGCAAAAGAAATATACAAATGAAATGTTTTAGGAAAATCAATGGACTGCTTACTCTAAACTACCAGCAACATCCTAAAGTTCTCCCTTGAATAAGGAGAGTTTTTCGGAAGGGAAAGGTGGGGAAGCATCCCAAGTGATGAATCAATTACTCTTTCAAACCTACTACACCTAACGTGCTAATTACTCCCTAACAAACTAGGGGGAGATGTCTTCCAGAAGGGAAGATGTGGAAAGTGAGAACATCAATATGGATGTTCCAATGAAACTTTATATTTTGTAATATGATCTGATCTCACGCACCAAAAAGAGAAAAAACATAAAAGAAAATGAAGAGGCTTTTCAAAAGAACAATGGCTTCACTGAATAAAAAATTAGTGCTTCTAGACGCTAAAAAGAAACTAAGAAAACCCATACTTTCATATGAAAGAGGAGAGATAAAGAGAATGATCGTAGAACTCAGCTAATCTCCTCCTGATGTGGGACTACATGTTTTCTACAGATTCTCAATTGGAAGAATGGATGTCGTCCCTCCACAAATGTGATGGTTTATACATAGAAGAGGTCCACATTGAGGAACCATGAAATGCATGAACCTAAGTCACTACCAACTAGTCCATGTTCCTTCACTGATTATCTCTTAAATGAGATACTAATATGGATTGCCCGGATTCATTTCCTCGTAACCAAATCTGAATCATCTTATGAAGATGACTAGTCCAGAATGAATGATTGACCTAGATTCACTATCTAATAAGATCCCTATCATTCTAGAAATTGTTGAAATAGGTTCCTTCCCCGTTAACATTATTCGTACTTTTGAAAAGATATTAATAAACATTTTGTCCGCTGTAATTATGCTTGAGCTTGTTGGTTTTTTTTTGTATGAATATTCTCAATGGTGAACTTAGGGGCAAGTGTTGTGAATGTGTCTTGTTTTAAGAAGAGATGATGGTTAAAGAAAATTCAATCAAAATTAGAGAAGAAAAACTTGAAAAATAAGCAGATCAAGAAACTTTGTGGTAATTGACAGGCCTTTCGACTACACTCAAAAGGGTTATGGACAGGTATGTAGACAACACTCCACAGAGAAGAAATCAAGATCGAATTTTTGACAGACACAAAGGCCTGTCGATAGAGACACTGTCGACAGCCCGCTTAGGCCTGTCGATAGCAAGAAGCCCAAAACAAGACTTTAGTTTCCTTTTCTGGTACGTTTAGGTTTTTTTATTCTAGTGGACTCCAAATAGAACTCAAATTCTATTCATTGAAAGATATATTTCTAAAGATTGAAGGGTTTAGAATTATTCTAGATCAAAGAAAACAACTTCTATAAGGATTGATCAAGTTTTTCAGCATCAGATGGTTAAGATCATCTCATAATTCAAATAGGGTATGTATTATAAAACTTTATAAATAAAGATGGTAACTTAATAGATATAACAAAATAAGGAAATTAAAGGAAGCCAATGCGAAGAGAGGAGTAGGTGACGGTGCAAAGAGAAAAGAAATACTCTTATAATCATGAGGGATTCAAGAGAAAAGTGAAAACTCTTGTGGGAATTAAAGAGAGTGTTAGATCTCTTGTATAAGTTTATTAATAAAACCCTCTCAAATTCTCTCCCTGGGTATGTAGGTCGGTTTGGCCGAACCACGTTAAATCCTCTTATTATTTCTTTTTTTGTCTTGGTATTGCTATTTTTCTTTACTAGTATTGCATATTGTCATGGTTTCGCAACGTCGACCATGGTCTTGGTCTCACACAACAGTTAGTGTCATACCTTAATTGTTGGTGTGGTCTTAACAATTGATATCAGAGCAAGTTTTGTGAACACCAAACAAGGGATATTTCTACCAGGTCAACAGACTTTATTACCTGATTAAGATATTCCTCAAAATGTCGCAAGAAAATCTCTTGCTGAAAAGGCCAAAAGACCCCATTGTTATTCGCTAATAAAAATGGCTACATTATAGACAAAGGAAAAGGGCAAGTGCTCCTCGCTTCAGATGGGAGTAATGGGAACCATGCCTCATCTAGCAAGGCAGGTAACCATGAATCTTTGTCTATGGCACAAGCTAGCCGTTTGTAGAAGGAAGCGGTGAATTCCTCACCACAAACTTCCCCGGTTGTGCTGTCGTATACCGCTCCAAAGATCGGGGAGGCCTCCCCACTTCCCTTCTTCAGGAGACCTAGGCCACCATGGGAACCACTTGAAGTGCCTCTAGATGTTATCAAATCGATGCGGATATTCTTCCTAGGATCGGTGGTATTTTCGGAGGAAGAACTCAAAGAATTTTATGAACCATGGAAATGCACCCTTACCGGAAAATTTTTTGGTGGCAGGCCCGTCGATTAGATTTCTGATCAAAGCTCTCCAATTCAGATGGAAGTTAAGTGCAGGTCTACAACTCATTCCGTTGGTGCAAGGATTCTTTCACTTTAAGTTCTTGAATGAGGAGGATTTGCAAAAAGTTTGGAACAGGGGGCCATGGATAGTGGCGGGCAAAATCCTTGCACTTGAAAGGTGGAAGCCTGATTTCATTCTAGCTGACGACGCCATCACTAAACTCAATATTTAGATCAGATTATCAAAATTACCATCTGAGTATTGGAATAAGAAAGCTCTTATGCACATTGCGGTGGGAGCTGGTGTCCCTTTGGGAGTCGATATGCAGACGGAAGCGGCAGCAAAAGACAATTTTGCGAGAGTCTGTGTACAAATTAATCTCTCCAAACCATTGGTTCCAGGGACGAACATCGGACCACAGGGGAGATAGATGGCGACCATTTGCATATAAAACTCTTAAAGTAGTGTGTTTCCTGTGCGGACAAGTCACATGAAGGAAGACTGGCCTCACATATCCCTCTGCTCCATGAATATGGCTGATGTTTCGAAGGAGGTGCTAGGTGCTAAGATTAATCCCTCTGGTCCGTGGATCTTGGTAGAGGAGTCGGGAGGTGGAGTCACGACGACTAAGCCGGCATCGCCGCCGGTGCTTGGTGAGTCAGGTGTTTCAGGTGCGACTAGGGGTTCTGTGATCCAGCCAGGTCCGACGAGCAACAACGAAGCGGGTTTGCCTGAATGAAACCACGGTAATGGCTTGGGTGAGATCCTAAGGAGTAACAGCCTGGAGGGATTTACTTATCATAAAAGCTTGTGGACCCCAGTCACTAAGAAAAGCAAGAACAAGAAAAGTAAAGGAGGAGAAAAGATGGTGGAGATGTTTCCTAAGAGTGCGGATCTTGATTCAACAGAGATTTGCAAGGGTAGTGATAGTCTAGCTTTGCAATCTAATCCCGAAAATTCTGAGCTAATCAATATGGATGGATGCAAATCATTTCTCACTAAGGTTGACCTGATCATACATGCAGGAGGATCCCGATTTAATGTGCTTGCTGGCGATTTCGTATGTGGAGAAGATATTGATCGTTGTGGATAGTTAATTCGCAAATTGGTGATAGGATGTTGATGGATTCCGCATTCAAAACACATGCAATACGAGGAAAAGAAGCGAAGTCGGCATCTGCGAGTCAATCTGCTAACAAGGAATCATTAGCCGAGATTCCTCTGCCAGATGGTGAGCGCTTATTTGTTAAACAAATTGTGCTAAAAGATTGTACCCATGTGACCAATTCGGTGAGAGTCCCAGTAAGATTTTCCCTATCATTTCAGCTAGCAAAAGGAAATCAGGCCGGCCTAGCCCGCAACAGAACATAATATGTCTAAGACTATTTTTGATGGATTGAAGCCCATTAAGATCAAATCTAAGGAAATCTCGACTGCTACTGACCCGTTCTTACATACAATTTCTGATTGTGCAAAGAATATAGAAAACTAGCCTCATGTAAATGATTAATATCTCTACTGAGTAGTGTTACAAATTTGAAGACCCCATCATTTTCCCTCTGATATTCAACGGGAAAGATAAAGAAGGGTCCGAGGTGGGGCTAGTGGAAGGTGGAGCCCTTTCAAGCGGTCGACGCTCTAGATCAGGAGTTGTCCTTGTTAACTTCAAGAGCAAGCAGAACAAGTCAAGGTTGGGTAGCACGGTGACTGGTGGTCCAACTACATTTGGAGTTATTAAGGATGAGATTGGTCGAAGGAGAAGGGTATGTCCAATTTTAATTAAGTTATGCATTTATTAGTTTGGAATATTCGTGGAGCCGCTAAAAGCTCTGCTATTAACCATCTCTCTACACTAATGTGTGAACAGAAGCTTGATATTGTCATCTTGGTAGAGTCAAGACTTGATGAAAACTCCATGGATTCAGTTCCGCACACTTTTAGGCGAAACTGGCACGCACAGTGTATTCCATCTACCGACCACTCTGGTGGCATAATAGCTCTTTAGAGAAAATTTCTTGATTATGTTAGTTTTGTTGGTACAAGCTCTCAAATTATTAGTGGGGTGATCTAGGATGATGGGTCATTGCCTTGGATTGTGGGTGGGTGTATGCTAAGTGTTTGGCGCATGGAAGAAGAGACTTGTGGAAGCAGTGTGAAGACTTACTTCAGCCTGATTGCCCAGTATTATTAGCAGGAGATTTCAACTGTATCACAATGTCAGAGGAGAAAGTTGGGGTGCAGACTTCAAGACGGACCAGGGTATCAGGGAATTCCGTCGGTTTATCTCAGATAACAACCTTTGTGATCTTGGGTTTTCCGGGCTCGTGGTCACTTAGTGTAACAACCAGGATCCACCCAGAAGAATCTTGAAACGATTGGATAGGGCTCTAGTTAATGAGAGTTGGATTGTGAAGTTCCCAGAAGCTAGTGTGGAGGTCCTGCCGAGAATTGCATCGGATCACAGTCCATTACTTATTGATCTTTGTGGCAACCAGGAGAATACAAGGAAACCATGGAGATTTGAAGATTTCTGGCTTGAACTACCAGCTTCATGGGGTATTGTTGATCAGGCATGGAAATGGAGTTCTAGAGGGAATGTATTCAGATAACTAGAAGGTAAAATCCGATGCAATAGGCAAGCCCTGAAGGAGTGGAACAAAACTTCGGTGGAAAGCATCAGGAGAATACCAGGAAACCTATCTGTAAAATCCAATCGGTTAAAGTTGAAGATGTTGGCCCAAAAGGTTACACTCTCCATTTGTTTAGAGTTTTGATGATAACAAAACAAATAAGAGCTATTTGGTACTAATTAGTTTGTTTAAGATAAGTTTCAGGTTAGTACCATATTTGGAGGCCATTACTTAGCTATTGCAAGAATTTCTAGGTTCATGAAGCAAAGAAGGCTTTTTGCACATCAAGGAAGGAACGTAGAAGAGAAGGCTCTAGCAAGGCATCGCATGGCTCAAGACTTCAAGATTGCTCAAGATAATTTATTAGATTTGTTTTTAGTTTAGAGTTTTGTTAAAGAATAGTGAATAGGTTTGAAGCTCTATCACACACGTTTTTGCGCACATCTTGTTTCCAAATATAAATAGTTTGTATACAATCTTCTACCTACAAACTTACTTTGATATACCTATTCATGTGTTTTAAGTTTTGTGTTTAACAAAACTTATTTTTGGAATTAATGACAAAAACTATGATATATATATGTTTCATGTATATAGGATTATATCCATATACATCATGCTTCAAAGTGTTTAAATATCATGTTTTTGTATTTGGAAGAGTTTTGGACAAAACGTATTTTCTATTCAAAATCCAAGTTTTAGAAAATACAGTTTTTGGTTTTTGGTAAAAATGATAAGAGACAAAATAGTTCATATTGATTGATATTTGAGCTAAACTTTTTACCACATGTTTATATATCAATGCAAAATGATAAAACTATTTTTGGTGATTTTTAAGGAGTGTTAAAAGATTTTTTAAAATATTTTTAAACTGTTTTTCTGACCCAGTTTTCTGTTCCAGACTTCATCCAGTCGACTAGTCTTCTGACAAGTCGAATTGGCTTGAAGTCGGTCGACCGGGTCGGTCGACCGACGTGCACAAATCTGTGCACGTTTGGCAGACTTTGGACGGTCGACCGTCCGGGTCGACCCGGTCTGAGAGCAGAGCTCTCTGTTTGTTTGGGTCGACCGGCCGGTCGACCGTAGCCTGCAACGGCTATTTTATTTGAACTAGCGGTCGACCGGGCCAGTCGACCTAGCTAGCCGTTTGAACAGTAACGGCTAGTTTCTGAGCTGGTTTATTTTTGTCTTTTTCTTACTTAAGTGTGTTTAAGTGACATGTTTTGGTTCTAATGCTTTCTGATTAGCCTTAAATATGTCTTATCTCTAAACCCTAGCCCTCTCTTATAAATAGGGGTGTTTAGGGAGAGATTGGTTACTAGAAAAATTCTCAAAATTTCCAAAAGTTTAAGGCATTCAAAAAGACTTGGTTTCTTGGTTTTTGTGCTGAAATTCTCTCTCATTTTCTGAAGTGTTTTCAAGAACTCTCTGATTTCTTTTCCTTTTCTCCTTGCACACAAGAGCTTCATTCCTACTCATTATTCTCTAAGGACCTTTGTAAGGGAAGAGAATTTTGCAAGAGAGAGTTTGTGGTCTTTTGACTACTCAGAGATTGCTTGTACTTGAGATTGTGGAGTTGGGTACTCCGGTGTATTTGTGACATCTTTGTGATAGTGGAAGTGATTGGAATCCTTCTGGGGAAGGCGGGGAAATAGAGCTGGGTGCTCGAACCTCGATAACAATTCTCGGTGTTTGTGTTTGGTTTACTTGCTCTTATTTCTTACTCTATTTTCATTGCTCTTATTACTTGCTCTCTACATTCATTGCTATATTCACTTGCTTTGTGAGATTGTTGCTTCATAATTTTTATGTTGTGCATTGATTAGCATTATCACCTATTCACCCCCCCTCTAGGTGATTTTCAATTGGTATTAGAGTTTGGACTCTAGGTTTTGGCTTAACATCCATAGAGAGATCCTTAAAATTTGCTAATCAACATTTGCATTCCATTTGTCATTTACTAGTAAACATGGCCGATAACATCAAACCCCTCCTAAATTTGATGGACTCAACTTCCCTATTTGGAAGGTTAGGATGACTATCTTTTTGCAATCTTTAGGTAGCTTAGTAGCTAAATCTTTGACAAAACCCTATGTTGCACCCGATAGTGATGAGAGCACATAGACCGACTTTAACTTTAGAGAATATGAGGCTAACTCCAAGGCCCAAAATTCCCTCTTAACCGCCTTGAATGAGGATGACCTTACACGGGTAATTCATTGCCAATCCGCCTATGAGATTTGGCAACATTTATTGGTCACACGCGAGGGGACTTCACAAGTTAAGAGAGCTAAGATAGATCTCTTAAGGTCCCAATATGAATCCTTTAAAATGATTGATGAAGAATCTATTGATTGTATGATTACTAGATTTACTAAAATCACCAATGCTCTTTATTCTTTAGGTGATGACATCTCCAATGACCAAAAGGTGCGAAAAGTGATTCGGGCACTTCCTACATCATGGGAGATCAAGGCCACCGCCCTAAAAGAATTGAACGACAAGGATGAGATGGACCTAATTAGTCTCATTGGGAACTTAAAGACCCATGAGATGGAAAAGAAAGCAAGAGAAGAGGCCGCTCCACTAAAGAAGAAATCCATAGCCTTCAAGTCTTCATCCACTCTTGAAGACGATGAAGAAGATGAAGAAGAAGATGAGGAGCTATCACTACTTATTCGCAATGTGAAGAGAATGTACCGAAGGAACAAGCTCAACTTCCGAAGGAAATTTGAAGGCAAAGAGGAGAGGAGAATTATATGCTATAATTGTCGAAAGCCCGGACACATCATGGCGGATTGCCCGGAGTTCAAGAAGAAGATGACCTCCTCCTTCAAGCCAAAGAAACCGGAAGAAAAGAAAGCGTACAAGGCAACTTGGGATTCGGAAAGCGAGTCCGAGGAAGAGGCGGATGTAGCGAATATGTGTTTCATGGCAAACACACCAAAGGTAACCCCTCAACCTCTTGATGATGAAGATGATGAATTAAGCAAAGAAGTTCTTGTTCATGCCTTTGTTGAACTTTCAGAAACCTATGACAATAAAAAGATTGAATGCTCTAAATTGGAAAAAGAAGTTGCTTTTCTCAAAAATCAACTTGCTATTATTTCTAAAGAAAAAGATGAAATTTCTTCAAATCTCATTTCTACCCAAAATGAATTTTGTGCTTACAAAGTTGCTTGTAAAGCAAAATTTCCTAAAATTGATGAAAAAGAAATTTCTTCTTTGAAAACTAGAATTGTTGATTTTGAAAAGACTTTAAAGGATTGTACTTTTAACACTAAGAAACTTGAAGAAATATTTTCTAAAAAGCACACCTCTCATGCTAAAGATTCACATGTTAAGATTCCCCATGCTCACACTACACATAACACTTCTCATGCTAAATCTTTTCATGCTCACAATTCTCATGCTCACAAATCACACACTCACTATGCTTTTAAATATGGTAGAGTGTATAGATGCACATATTGTGGTAAGAATGGACATTTGGCTAAATTTTGTTATGACCAAATAAATAGAACCAATAATCTTGTTTGGGTTAATGAAACTAACTCTTTAGGACCCAAGAAAATGTGGGTACCAAAATCAAGTCCTAAATTATTTGATGTAGGTACACACTAAGGCTCCAAGACGTAGGGAGCGGTGGTACCTTGATAGTGGTTGTTCAAGACACATGACGTGGGACATCAATAACTTTACAACCCTATCAAGGTACGAGGAAGGTGGCTCCGTCACCTTCGGGGATGACTCCAAAGGCACTATCATTGGTATAGGTAACATTCAAATTGGTGCATCTCCCATTATAGAAAATGTTGTACTTGTTGATGGTTTGAAACATAATTTGCTTAGCATTAGTCAATTTTGTGATCGTGGACTTAAAGTTATTTTTGATGATTCTTCTTGCAAGATTTTTGATGTTAAAACCAATGATTGTTCTCACCGGTTTCGTGATGATAATGTTTATATCATTGACATGCTTAATGTGGAATGTTCTACTAAATGCTTAAATGCTTTTGATGAAAATTCTTGGCTTTGGCATAGAAGATTAGGACATGCATCTTTTGATCATCTTTCTAGGATTAATTCAAAGGAATTGGTGAAGGGTATTCCTTACTTGAAGTTTGAGAAAGACCGCATTTGTGGTGCGTGCCAACTTGGGAAACAAATCAAGTCTTCCTTCAAACCAATCAAGGATATCATGTCAACTAGGCCTTTAGAATTAATTCATATGGATCTTTTTGGACCTACTAAAACTAAGAGCTTAAATGGTAGTAGATTTGTATTTATTTTAGTTGATGATTTTTCCCGTTTCACTTGGGTTTTCTTCTTGGAACACAAAGATCAAGCTTTTTCCCATTTTAAAATTTTTCGAAAAAGAGTTGAAAAAGAAAAAGTTTTTCGATTTTGAGAATAAGAAGTGATAGAGGTGGTGAGTTTGTTAACCAACTCTTCATGACTTATTGTGATGAAAAGGGAATTAAGCATGAAATGTCTTGTCCTAGAACTCCACAACAAAATGGAGTTATAGAAAAGAAAAATAGAACACTTCAAGAGATGGCTAGGACAATGATAAGTGAGGATGACCTCCCTCAATATCTATGGGCCGAGGCCGTAAACACCGCATGCTATATATCAAATCGTATTTATTTATGTAAAAATTCTTCCAAAATATCTTTTGAAATGTATCATTCTAGAAAACCTAATGTTGCATATTTCAAAGTTTTTGGTTGCAAGTGTTTTGTTTTGAATATCAAAGATAACTTGGGTAAATTTGATGCTAAGGCTTATGAAGCAATCTTTGTTGGATATTCTACAACTAGTAAAGCTTATAGAGTATTCAATAGATCTTCACTTACCATTGAAGAATCCATGCATGTTAAATTTGAAGAGTCTAATGTGTTTGTTGAGAATGTTGTAGAGATTGAACCATTAGGTGAAGACTTGGAGAGACTATCCTTGAAGGACTCACCCGCTCAAGATGATAAGCAAGAACAAATTGGTGACGTTCAAGAGGATAAAGAGGAAAGCTCTCAACAGCTTCCTAAAGCTTGGAGATATGCCACAAATCATCCCAAGGAGCTCATCTTAGGTGATGCATCCAAAGGGATAACAACTCGCTCCAAACTTCATGACCTATGTGGTAACTTTGCTTTCATTTCTCATTTTGAACCCAAAAGCATCCTCGAAGCCGAGACGGACTCATATTAGTTGCTAGCCATGCAAGAGGAACTCAATCAATTTGAGCGCAACCAAGTTTGGCACCTTGTTCCTAGGCCCCACGATAGACCAATAATTGGTACTAAGTGGATCTTTAGAAACAAGATGGATGAGTCCGGAAATGTGATTAGGAATAAGGCTAGGTTAGTGGCCCAAGGTTACACTCAAGTTGAGGGAATTGACTTTGAGGAGACCTTTGCACCCGTAGCACGGCTTGAAGCCATACGGATGACACTAGCTTTTGCATCTTTCAATAATTTTAAACTTTTTCAAATGGATGTGAAAAGTGCATTTTTGAATGGTTTTATAAATGAAGAAGTTTATGTTGCTCAACCTCCCGGTTTTGTTGATCATGTTCATCCCGATTTTTGTTTTAAACTTGATAAAGCTTTGTATGGATTGAAACAAGCTCCAAGAGCTTGGTATGAAAGGCTTTCTAGTTTCTCATTTCAAATGATTTTATTAAAGGCAAAATAGATACAACACTATTCACTAAGCATGTTGATAATGACATTTTAATTGTGCAAATTTATGTTGATGATATTATTTTTGGTTCTACTAATGAGTTTTTATGCAAGAAATTTGAAAAGGTTATGCAATGTGAATTTGAAATGTCTTCAATGGGTGAGCTTAATTTCTTTCTTGGACTCCAAATCAAGCAATTGCAAGATGGGAACTTCATATGTCAAGCCAAATATGCAAAGGAACTTGTAAAGAAGTTTGGACTTGAAGACTCAAAGGTTTGCAACACTCCCATGGCAACTACCACCAAGCTTGATAAGGATGACCAAGGTAAAAATGTTGATATTAAATTGTATAGAAGCATGATAGGTAGTCTTTTGTATTTGACGGCAAGTAGGCCGGATATCATGTTTAGTGTGTGTCTTTGTGCTAGATTTCAATCGTGTCCCAAAGAGTCCCATCTTATTGCGGTAAAACGCATTATTCGTTACATTAAGGGAACAATTGGAATGGGTCTATGGTATCCGAAAACCGGAGATTTCTCAATGACGAGTTATTCGGATGCCGACTATGCGGGTTGTAGAGTAGATAGAAAGAGTACTAGTGGGACATGTCAATTTCTTGGTAATTGTCTTGTTTCATGGTCCTCTAGGAAACAAAATTCCGTAGCTCTCTCAACCGCCGAGGCGGAGTATGTTGCCTCGGGGGCTTGTTGTGCACAAGTCCTTTGGATGAAACATACTCTCCTTGATTATGATTTGCATTATAACCATATAAAAATATTTTGTGATAATACTAGTACTATTCATATGACAAAGAATGCAAATCAACATAGTAAGACCAAGCACATTGAGATTAGATATCACTTTCTTAGAGATCATTTTGAGAAAGGAGATATAGATATTGATTATGTTTCTACGGATTTGCAACTTGCCGATATTTTCACTAAACCACTTGATTTTGCTAGATTTTTATTCATTTGTGGTGAACTTAATGTTTGTGTTATTGAATAGAAATGTTTTCTTAACCCTTTTTTGATGTATGACAAAAAGGGGGAGAATGAGTTTATGTATGGAAATATGAGTTCATATGGTTTTGGTTCCATATGAGTTTATATATGTTTTGTTTTTGATGTGTTTTCATGAATTCTTGTAATTTGAGTTTAAGTGTTTTGTAAAGAGTTTAAGTGTTTTGTTTTTGATGTGTTTTCATGAATTCTTGTAATTTGAGTTTAAGTGTTTTGCAAGTATTTTTGGTTTTTGGTTTCATGATGTTTACTTGCAAATTACAAATTACATTGTTTTTCTTTATTTAATATAGCATAATTTGAGGGGGAGCTTTCTCCTCCCCTATACTTTTATTTATAGCCTATTTGTTTTGTCATCATCAAAAAGGGGGAGATTGTTGGCCCAAAAGGTTACACTCTCCATTTGTTTAGAGTTTTGATGATAACAAAACAAATAAGAGCTATTTGGTACTAATTAGTTTGTTTAAGATAAGTTTCAGGTTAGTACCATATTTGGAGGCCATTGCTTAGCTATTGCAAGAATTTCTAGGTTCATGAAGCAAAAAAGGCTTTTTGCACATCAAGGAAGGAACATAGAAGAGAAGGCTCTAGCAAGGCATCGCATGGCTCAAGACTTCAAGATTGCTCAAGATAATTTATTAGATTTGTTTTTAGTTTAGAGTTTTGTTAAAGAATAGTGAATAGGTTTGAAGCTCTATCACACACGTTTTTGCGCACATCTTGTTTCCAAACATAAATAGTTTGTATACAATCTTCTACCTACAAACTTACTTTGATATACCTATTCATGTGTTTTAAGTTTTGTGTTTTAACAAAACTTATTTTTGGAATTAATGACAAAAACTATGATATATATATGTTTCATGTATATAGGATTATATCCATATACATCATGCTTCAAAGTGTTTAAATATCATGTTTTTGTATTTGGAAGAGTTTTGGACAAAACGTATTTTCTATTCAAAATTCAAGTTTTAGAAAATACACTTTTTGTTTTTGTAAAAATGATAAGAGACAAAAATAGTTCATATTGATTGATATTTGAGCTAAACTTTTTACCACATGTTTATATATCAATGCAAAATGATAAAACTATTTTTGGTGATTTTTAAGGAGTGTTAAAAGATTTTTCAAAATATTTTTAAACTGTTTTTCTGACCCAGTTTTCTGTTCCAGACTTCATCCAGTCGACTAGTCTTCTGACAAGTCGACTTGGCTTGAAGTCGGTCGACCGGTCGGTCGACCGACGTGCACAAATCTGTGCACGTTTGGCAGACTTTGGACGGTCGACCGTCCGGGTCGACCGGGTCTGAGAGCAGAGCTCTCTGTTTGTTTGGGTCGACTGGCCGGTCGACCGTAGCCTGCAACGGCTATTTTCTTTGAACTAGCGGTCGACCGGGCCGGTCGACCGAGCTAGCCGTTTGAACAGTAACGGCTAGTTTCTGAGCTGGTTTATTTTTGTCTTTTCTCACTTAAGTGTGTTTAAGTGACATGTTTTGGTTCTAATGCTTTCGATTAGCCTTAAATATGTCTTATCTCTAAACCCTAGCCCTCTCCTATAAATAGGGGTGTTTAGAGAGAGATTGGTTACTAGAAAATTCTCAAAATTTCCAAAAGTTTAAGGCATTCAAAAAGACTTGGTTTCTTGGTTTTTGTGCTGAAATTCTCTCTCATTTTCTGAAGTGTTTTCAAGAACTCTCTGATTTCTTTTCCTTTTTTCCTTGCACACAAGAGCTTCATTCCTACTCATTATTCTCTAAGGACCTTTGTAAGGGAAGAGAATTTTGCAAGAGAGAGTTTGTGGTCTTTTGACAACTCAGAGATTGCTTGTACTTGAGATTGTGGAGTTGGGTACTCCGGTGTATTTGTGACATCTTTGTGATAGTGGAAGTGGTTAGAATCCTTTTGGGGAAGGCGGGGAAGTAGAGCTGGGTGCTCGAACCTCGATAACAATTCTCGGTGTTTGCGTTTGGTTTACTTGCTCTTATTTCTTACTCTATTTTCATTGCTCTTATTACTTGCTCTCTACATTCATTGCTATATTCACTTGCTTTGTGAGATTGTTGCTTCATAATTTTTATATTGTGCATTGATTAGCATTATGACTGAATTTTCCTGCACACAAAATATTATATGTTAGTTTTAAGAATAGATGTGCAAGTCTCAGTTCTAATCCGCGGTAGCAGGGCTATGCGGGTCGTGATCCTCAGGGAGGGACTGCGATGGAAGCGTTAAGCAAGTTTCTCTAAAGTTTTTATTTTTATTTGTTAAGTTAGAAAGGAAGTGGTATTTACAATGAGTGGTAGAAAAGAATATGGAGATGAGTTGTATTTAATCTACAAAAAGAAAAGAAAAAGAAAAAGAAAGAAAACTTATCTCTTTAGTCTGCTTACCGTTTGAACCGTTGCGATGATTTCCCTTTTCTTGGAAGGTGTACAAGCACGGCTTATGGGATCGTCCGCCTTCTTAATCTACTCTACGAAATGAAAAACAAGCTATGAAGACCTGTTCATCGCCATTGGGCCGTCAAGGTTCCTTCTTCGGCTAGGTATTCTCGAAGCAGTTGGATCTCATGGTGGGCAAGACATTAGAGAACAAATAGAAGAAAGTAGATACAAGATTAAAATAAGAATAAAAGAAACTAGAATAATACAAGAATAAAATAAAACAAGCCTTGATTCGATTATTAAACAATGGTGAAAAAATAACACTTACACCGACTGTCACCATCAGTACAAGCAGATCCCTTCCTCCATGAATACATCATCTCCTCTCAGCTTTTACAAAAAGAAAATAAAAAATATACAAAGGTGGAAAGAAAATCTAAAAACCCTAACTTTGGCCCTTGGCTCTTCTCTGGACTCTGTACTCTCTGTGTTGCATCTGCAGGGATATTTATAGGTGTTGGAAGATGTAGAGTCCTAGTACAACTCTCCCAAAAAGATCTTATCTCCAGAAATTCAAATCTGTCCTGCAACTTCTTATCATGTTGATCGCCGAAATCAGCTTATCTACGGATTGAATTGGAAAGTTTGATCAACATAAGAGTTGTAGGTCTTCAAGTCTTCTTTCTGGAGCATCTTGAATCATCGGATTTGCATAACTGTAGCAAAAGTTATGATTTAAACACTAAAACGTGTATAGTCTGAATCCGAATTCTTTGAATTTTTATCTTTGCACTCTCTTTGGCTTTTATCCTCATCCTGCAAGAGTTTAGGGTTGGGTAGAATTCTATCCTTCCCTCATCTTTAATAATTGCAACTTTAGCCCTTGCATAATTGCACTTTGACAATTGATATTTGCATTTTGACTCTTGGGCTTCAAATATGGGCTTTTGGGCTTCATTAGGCTTTATTTCTTATAAAAATAAGAACTCGAGGCCTGCACACAATAAATCACAAAATATTAATAAATGTGCAGAATTAAATGAATAAATATGAAAATGTGATGGTAAATGTTATGATAAAAATGCATTTTTCACTACCAATCACACCCCCACACTTATCTTTTTGCTCGTCCTCGAGTAAAAATAAAAGAAAAAAAAAGAAATGAAAAGTTAATCTAATCTAACTCACTTTCGTAGGAATCACGATTGCACTTAGCACGTGCAACAAGCCGTTAAACCTCTAGGTTACCCTAGAGGACGAGTGTTGTCTCGTGAGGGTTTTCAGCGGATTGCACCCACAAAATCCATAAAAGGAAAATATTTGAATTATTATTGAAGAGACTAAGTAGTCTATAAGTTTTAGGATCCTCATTTTTATTCATTCTTCAAACCTAGTCTTTATAAAGTCAATTGTTATTCATTTTAGGTAAGGATTAAAATTGAATTTCTAATATAGTCTTTTTCGTTACAAAAGTCATACGCACCCTTGTGAATCTAGGAATTCCTTAACTTGGACTCTCATGCCTCTTTATTATTTTTATAACATCATCTAATTTTCTTTCGTGTAAGTATCAAGGCTTCTTGAGGCCCTCATACCTAACTAATTGACTATTAGATGTGTTAATATATTTATTTTTTTATTTTTTTTTTTTGGCATGTATAACTCATCTAATTTTCTTTCGTATAAGTATCAAGGCTTCTTGAGGCCCTCATACCTAACTAATTGATTATTAGATGTGTTAATACATATATTATATTTCTTAGTCTTCTTAGGCTTTCTAATCCACCCATGTAACGAACTTAAAGTCGATGACTCCCAAACCGGTTGGCTTTAGGGCATCAGGTGAGAAAACACCCCGCGGACTCAAATTCGAGTGAACTAGGCCCAAAACTAAGGACTTTATTTTATTTACTCACCTTTAGGCATGAATACTTATGCTTCTTGAGGCACATGTATCAGCTTAATTGGTGATTTTTTTTCTTTTTTTTTTCTTTTTTTTTTATGAGGCACAAGGTCTTTGTCTTAGAATCCTAGATATGCATTTGGTATGCATATTTCATTAAGGTAAAAATCAAGACTAATTATTTATTCTTTTTCTCTCCTATACCTAAAAATTTAAACAATTTATTTATTTTGACCAAGTTTTTAGAAATCCTAATCGTGATTTTCCTAATCCTTAAAACTAACTTAGATTTCTTTCAAAAAATAAGTCAAAATACTGTCCTTTTTATAACATTTTTTTTAATTTTTTTTTATTAGCAATTTGTTAGTTCTACCTATGTTAGTATGTTAGTAAAACCCACCCCCACACTTATCTCATGCATTGTCCTCAATGTATGAATGTATGCATATATGCATGAAACAGAACAAGGGAAGGCAGAAAATTATCTTAGGGGGTGGTTCCGGTGGTGGTCTAATTGGGCCAAGCGTTGCTACCCAATCAAGATAACATAAAAGTTGGTGGAACTTACCAGAATTTTCCTTTACATAACCCACTAAAATATATGTATAATTATTTTTTAGAATTTCCACCCTATCAAATTTCCAAATTTCATAATAAATTTCAGAGTCAATTGTGTCAACCTCCTTGTCCCAAAATGGAGTATGAAAAGATGGAATTATTGACTTGGACATTATGGGTGCGGGAACGAATACCGACTCAGGGAAGAGGCTCAAATCAAGTAAGGGCTCAGGAGTCGGGCTCGGTTCAAGAATTGGGTCCAAGTCAAGAAATTGAAACTCAAGTCCACAATCTTCTTCCCACAATGGAATATGACCTAATATGGATGATATCTCTTTACTTCCAATATTAAGGAATTCTAACTCATCGCCATACAATTTTTCAAAACTAAGGTCAACATCTTCCGTCAGAATTGTACAATCAGTTTCAGAAGTAAAGAGATTGTGAGAATCTAGGTCATGTTCAAGTTCTAATTCGGGAAAGGAAAAACTTGCCAAGTTATCAGAATTTGAAGTTTCGGCAAGTTCACATGATGGTACTGAATTAGAATCTTGTTGTCCAAAGCAACTTGGTTCGTCGGCTTTAAAAGAGTGGTCAGCGATATCAGAATCAGCCGGACGGTGAGAACGTAAACATTGAACCATCAAATCTATGTCATGATCACGGGCTAATTTAGCCTCGGTCATGGCAGCTAGCATCCCTTCATAGTCGATAGGTGCTTCTTGTTCTGATTGGACTTGAAAATAGGAAGGGTAGTCGTGATAAAGTTGTGAGTCGGTGGACTCACGTATCATCATGTCTAAAATTGATGGTGATTTTTGCTTGGACTCATTTCTACTCATCATTTCCAAGATAGATGGATTTCTATTCTGAATGGGTGGATCTGAGTATGAATCTTGGGAAAAATGTGGACTAGATGGATATGAAGGACAATTAGGTTGAGCATTAGACTCGGGGGACTCGAAACCCTATGAACTCTGTGACGAGTTGAAATTATTATGGAAATTATAGTCATAAGATGGGGGGTGTGGGTTATACTCATTCGGATAAGACCATTCCGGCACACTAGATTGGTCAAAGTTAGGGTATGCCGGGTTGGTAATATCCGAATAATAGTTAGGGGTGTAATATGGATTAAAATTGGAATTATTCTTATATGCCATATCACACCAACACAAACACAACAAACAAATAAACAAACAAAAAAGAAAAATTCTAACCTAAGTTAGGGTAGACCTATGACCTAGACGACTCCTAACTGGTTAGACTGTCCACAGGAGGTTGGGTGCAGACTTTGACCACAAGTTAATCAGCCAGGTCAGGGCAAGAGTGGTGGGAGGTTTTCCGTCAAAGACGTTCCTTAATTAAATAACCACCAATCTTCGGGCTTTCGGCCCTCAATCCCTTTCCTAGACACTGATTTGACAAGAGTCAACTTCCAGCACTGTTCCCCCTTAGGATAATCTCCTATTGAGTCCGAGATGTCCCTAGGGCCAACGTCTACTAATTTTTATGTTAGGCTTGGGTTAGTGAGTGCTTGGGATATGATTTTTGGGCTAAGGAAGGGTGATGAAATCCCCACCTTATCTTGTTAATGGGTTATGCCCTTAAGATGAATTAGTGCAAGTGTACAAGATAAATAGATAAGAATCACTCAAAGCAGAAAATCAACCAAGAGATGAATCCTATTCTACATGCAATGCGTACGTACCTTGCGTCTCCAGCACTCTTCAACAGTAAATAAAAATAATTGAAAAGACACGTGCCTAATATGCAAACGTCTAATCAAATTTATTTTTAACAACCAATAATTTACTGTTGAATTATTAGCAATTTACAGGTATATCACAGAACAAAACAGAATAGAGCAGTAAGCAGTAATCTCAAATTGCAGCAATCTGCAAAAAATTTGAATCAGTAGTCCTTACTGTTGCCGCGTTTCCGCGGCTCTGGCCGCGGATCCGCGGCAAAACAGTGGGCTCCTGTGCTCTGCCTTCGAGGGCAGAGGCACAGGGCAGCTATATGTCCACTGCAGCTGCTGTTTTCTGTTTCCTGTTCTCCAAACCTGCAAACAGAAAAGAATAAAGAATTAGTTAAAAATTAAATTTTTTTGTTTTAGAGATAACTTACCGTCCCTCCCCGGCAACGGCGCCAATTTGTTGACTGAATTTTCCTGCACACAAAATATATATGTTAGTTTTAAGAATAGATGTGCAAGTCTCAGTTCTAATCCGCGGTAGCAGGGCTATGCGGGTCGTGATCCTCAGGGAGGGACTGCGATGGAAGCGTTAAGCAAGTTTCTCTAAAGTTTTTATTTTTATTTGTTAAGTTAGAAAGGAAGTGGTATTTACAATGAGTGGTAGAAAAGAATATGGAGATGAGTTGTATTTAATCTACAAAAAAGAAAAGAAAAAGAAAAAGAAAGAAAACTTATCTCTTTAGTCTGCTTGCCGTTTGAACCGTTGCGATGATTTCCCTTTTCTTGGAAGGTGTACAAGCACGGCTTATGGGATCGTCCGCCTTCTTAATCTACTCTACGAAATGAAAACAAGCTATGAAGACCTGTTCATCGCCATTGGGCCGTCAAGGTTCCTTCTTCGGCTAGGTATTCTCGAAGCAGTTGGATCTCATGGTGGGCAAGACATTAGAGAACAAATAGAAGAAAGTAGATACAAGATTAAAATAAGAATAAAAGAAACTAGAATAATACAAGAATAAAATAAAACAAGCCTTGATTCGATTATTAAACAATGGTGGAAAAATAACACTTACACCGACTGTCACCATCAGTACAAGCAGATCCCTTCCTCCATGAATACATCATCTCCTCTCAGCTTTTACAAAAAGAAAATAAAAATATACAAAGGTGGAAAGAAAATCTAAAAATCCTAACTTTGGCCCTTGGCTCTTCTCTGGACTCTGTACTCTCTGTGTTGCATCTGCAGGGATATTTATAGGTGTTGGAAGATGTAGAGTCCTAGTACAACTCTCCCAAAAAGATCTTATCTCCAGAAATTCAAATCTGTCCTGCAACTTCTTATCATGTTGATCGCCGAAATCAGCTTATCTACGGATTGAATTGGAAAGTTTGATTAACATAAGAGTTGTAGGTCTTCAAGTCTTCTTTCTGGAGCATCTTGAATCATCGGATTTGCATAACTGTAGCAAAAGTTATGATTTAAACACTAAAACGTGTACAGTCTGAATCCGAATTCTTTGAATTTTTATCTTTGCACTCTCTTTGGCTTTTATCCTCATCCTGCAAGAGTTTAGGGTTGGGTAGAATTCTATCCTTCCCTCATCTTTAATAATTGCAACTTTAGCCCTTGCATAATTGCACTTTGACAATTGATATTTACATTTTGACTCTTGGGCTTCAAATATGGGCTTTTGGGCTTCATTAGGCTTTATTTCTTATAAAAATAAGAACTCGAGGCCTGCACACAATAAATCACAAAATATTAATAAATGTGCAGAAGTAAATGAATAAATATGAAAATGTGATGGTAAATGTTATGATAAAAATGCATTTTTCACTACCAATCACATTATCACCTATTCACCCCCCCTCTAGGTGATTTTCAGAAGATTGCTAACTTACAATTTAAAGAAGCACTTCAGGGGGCTACATCAACATGAAGTTACACAGTTAAGGTGTGTTATTCATCAATATCACTCAACTCTCAAATTGCAGGAGACGCTTTGGAAACAAAAATCCAGGGTGACGTGGATCAAAGGGGGAACCAAAAACTCGACTATTTTTTCACAAACTTACAGTGTGTCAAAGATGAGAGAACCGCATCAACCGGGTGCTTAACTAGGAGGGGGTTCTGGTGGAAGGTGGCGATTGTATCAAATATGTCTTCAAGGACTACTTCTCTTCTTGATAGAGCTTGCACTATCCGATTTTCAATGCGGCTCTCCCTAAATTTCGGGGGCGTTTGAGTACCAATGAATCAACATGGCTATCTAGGCCAATGACTAGAGAGGAAATCTTCGCAGTAGTCAGAACTGGTACTAATAGGTTATTGGAAGATGATGAAGAACTAATGGCTCATAGTTATAAAGTGTAATGCCCCGATCCCGCGGGTACGGAGACATTACTGCGGCGTATATACATAGGTCGAAAATACCCTCACATATATACGCTAAGCATCAGTACAAGGAAGAATTAGAGTTCAAAATACGAGGTGCATTATACATTCTAACATATTAGTACAATTAAAAAGTTATCATCAGATGTGATACAATATTATAAGAATATTACATCACTGATAGCCGCAAATGCGAGGATACAAAAAGATATACATGTATGAACTTTACAAAAGAGGCTCAGAGTCATAATAAGAAAACTCTAGAGCCGAGTAAGGGGCTTGGAAGGATAGATCCTCAGACAGTCTGCCGATGATTCGCGCTTCTGCTGCGCCACTCTGATAAGCAACCGGAAGAATCCAAAAGCTTCAAGCTCCGAGAACTGGACATGAGGATCCAGGGAAGTCAGAACTCCCCAACGAGTGGTGTAGCGTGCAGGGATAAGCATACGTGTATCAATAAATTCGAATCAAAAGAGCATGTATTGAAAATCGTGTCGTGAGCACAGGCACGCCAGACATGAATGAGACATCAAGTAATGAGTGATAACTAGGAATCAGTATAAAATGAGGAGTGATCAAGTCAGGAGGATAAGTACAATGGAACATGAGCAATATCAAGTAGGAGACCAGAGAAATAGTACACAGGTGGTAAAATGAAATATAATAATGATTAATAAAATAGGAAATTTGAAGTAAAACCCAATGAAGCAAATTCGGCAAAATCAGCAGTATAACCCAGTTTGCAAGGCAACACAACTAGTTATTATCTTGGCATCTTATTATTACTCATTCGACCCATATATCTAGGTATGTATACATCTCAACACACATACATCCATATATAAGTAAGTTGAAGTTGGTTATTGAAAACTGATGAAGATGGCTCATATTTATAGTGATTCCCGTCCGCCTAGGACACAACCTACGGGTGCCTAAAATCACCCAAACGCATATCTTCTGGATGCCTAAAACTAACACGAATCATCAGTTTAGTAATCCATCACTATAGGTAAGGCATCATACCGGCATTTATCAGTTCACCCCATTCCCAGTGTAAGTTGTCTTTTTTATAACTTATTAAGCATAATTATCAGATTATGAGAATGAGCAGGAATATAACAGGTTCAGGAGTAACAAGAATACATGAATAACAGGAGTACTTGCATAGCAGGGATGCATATTAAAAGATTAGGTACTACATTCTCGTAATGTGATAGTCATGAGTCAAGAGTTAAACATGAAAGGCATCATGTATTAATATTCAGATGATAAGTGATCAAGCACGTGGCAGGTGATAAGTATCATAATTGGGGCATGTATCAAGTAGTGGCATGCCAAGTGATAACACATCAGTTGTCATGTGATACAGACAGGTGTTAGGTAATAGTATGGCAAGTGTTAGCACATCAAGAGATAACATGTCAAGTGATAGCATAACAACCAAACACAATCAAACAGAGCTTAAGTAGTACTGGAGGCACAGACAGCAAACAATGTTTAGTTACTAGAGCGCTTGACGGAGCTACTGGAATGACTCGGCTTAAAGAAGTCTAAAATCTAGCAAAGTTCCGCCTAGACGAATCTAGTGGTAAAGTGCTGAGCGCTAAGCATGCCTACTAGGCGGAGCATGAGAGACCTGACAGTCTAAATATACTCCTCTTTCGAGAAAGTGGGCGAGAGAGTCCGAGGGCTAGAGTACGCCTGGGGTCTAGGCACACCCTCGGTAGATACCACGAAACCCATAAGGGTGCATGCCTAAAACCAATTGGGTAGCGAGTTCGGGAGTGGGCAGAAACCCAGAGTCGGTACTAGGGTACCTACTGAGATGATAGTACGATATGAGCATGCATAAAAATGTGATAGTATCTAGACTATCGTGGAGTGGTGAAACCCGGAGGCTGAGTGTAGAGAGCTCAGAGGCTAAATGCAGCCCGAAGGTTGGGTATAAAAATCTTGGAGGCTGAATGCAGCCCGGAGGCTGGGTATAGTACCTGCAGAAGTGTTAGTGTCAATCACACGCACGTAACAAGGCAATAATGAGTAACATCGCAGGCGTGGTACAAGTACAGGAATTTAACTACACTAATACAAGTATTCATCACAGGCATATACATGACAATTTTGGACACTCGGCCACATACAAATACAAGGGTACAACCCAATATAAAATATGAATATAAATTCAAATACAAAATAAAATACATAGTCGATCTGACGAAGCAGAAACCCAAAACGAGGTGAGGACACTCTCTTAAGTCTTTGAAAAAGTCGCAAAGTCTTAGAGTCTCAAAACATATGCATGCGCCATATTATATTAAAATATATATAAATTTTTAGAGAAAGAAAGAGAATAACAGAGAGGAGAGAGAGAAGCGAGAGAAAGATCTATGAGAGAAAGAGAGAGATAGAAAGAAAGAGACGTAGAGAGAGAAAGAGAGAGCCAGAGAGAGAAAGATAATATATGAGAGAGAGAGAGAGAAAAAGACGGATGAGAGAGAGAGAGAAACAGTAGAGAGACAGTAGAAAGAGAGAGAAACAGTAAAGAGAGAAACAAGGGGGAGAGAGAGTAGAGAGAGACAGGAGAGAGAGACAATAGAGGAGGGCTGCTGACCCCTAGCTTACGCATAGGCCAGGCCCCAGGCCAGGGCCTGGCCTGGCTTTGCCTCTCCCCGGTCGTGGCTAAGGAGGTGCCGGGGAGGCCACATCAGCCGCCATGGTTGGCACAGGCAGGGGTGGGCTCCAGCTACTCCAAAAAGGAGGAGGAGAGGTGATAGGTTTTTTTGGTGGTAGATGAAGAGGATGAAGGTGATGATGTTGATTTTGTGGTGGTATGAGGTGATTGTGGGGTGGAGTAGAGGGAGAAGAAGGTGGTAGAGAGGTGGAGGTTGAGATGGAGAGGGTGGTGGTAATGAATTGGAGAATTTGGAGGTGGTGGTGGCTTTTGATGAAGAAGAAGAAGGTGAAGATGGGGTTGTTGGTGTTGGAGATGAAGATGGAGAAGAGAAGAGTTAGAAGGAGAGAGGTCAGCCAGAGTTGGGCCTGCCGCTGGCCAATCTTGCCAGCCAGGCTCGTCGGAGGTGATGGAGGCACCAGTCGGGTTCGATTCTGGAGAAGATGAAAAAGATAAAAAGAAGTAAAATTGAAGATAGTTAGAGAGTCAGGAAGTGAAGGGGAAAAGAGAGAGAGAGAGAGAGAGGAAGGGAATTAGAGGAGAGATGGGGAGAATTTGAGAGAAGGATATGGAGGAGGAGGACGCTGCCCTGCGTCGGCTGTGGGCTGAGGAAGAAGAAAGAAAAGAGAGAGAAAAAACGAGAAAGGAAAAGGAAAATATAAAAGAGAAGAGTAGATATTTTGAGGGTTTGAGTGGTGGAGAAAAAAGGGAAATAAAAGAAAAGAAAAGGAAAAAAGAAAGAAAAAAGGAGTGGATGAGAAAAATGGGGGAGGAAAGAAAAGAAAGAAAAGAAAAGATATATAATAAAACTCTGGATCTGGGAAATCCCAAAACACCAAAAATGCTGAAAAAAGATTGACCTGAAAAGAACTCGAAATAGTAAATATTATTTTAAAATACATGGTGAAATCAGATTCAAGAAACTCAATCCCATTTTCAAAATAAAAATCCTAAAATCAACGGTCGATACCGGTCTACACCAGTTAGGTCGGATTTTCATAAATTCTGAAAAATCTCCAAAAATTCTTAGAGATGGAATATATCATCTTAAGGAAAAATATGAAATTAATTTTTAGAAATTCAATCTGATTTTCAAAATAAAAATTTTAGAATCTTTCAGAGATATCGTTCGACACCAAATCCGGTGAAACTTCGATAAATTCAGAAAAATCTCCAAAAATTAGTTTAGATAGAAAATGAGATTCTAAGAG
The DNA here is from genome assembly GCA_038442645.1 of Agave tequilana. Taxonomy (NCBI): domain Eukaryota; kingdom Viridiplantae; phylum Streptophyta; class Magnoliopsida; order Asparagales; family Asparagaceae; genus Agave; species Agave tequilana. The sequence goes on along the minus strand of JAVJIF010008929.1, from coordinate 73,894 downwards.
ATAATGTGAAAGAGATTTCCAAAAATTTAACTCCATTTATAAATTAAAAATCTTGGAATTGACCAGTGATACGATCGATACCGATTTTGAAGATTTTATAAATTAATTCGGAAAAATTCTAGAAAAATCATGAAAAATCTAGAATATTAAAAAATGATGTTTGAAATAGAAATTGATCAAATCTGACTACCAAAAAAATCAAATCGAGTAATACACGAGGATCGGGTCCCCGATTCAGACTAGGGCTGACTCCGACTCCACGAATCCGGATCCAATGCAAAACGATCGCATAAATATTCATAAAACAAAAACAAATACAGAAAGTAAATTAAAAAATATGATTAAAAAATCTGAATACGTATCTAAATACGTATTCTCGGAACAGGGTGTTACATAGTTGGTCCCGTCCGCCCAAGACACAACCTACGGGTGCCTAAAATCACCCAAACACGCATCTTCTGGGTGTCTAAAAGCACCCTAACGTGAATTATCAGTTTAATAATTCATCACTATAAGTAAGACATCATACCGACATTCATCGTTTCCCCCATTCCCAATATAAATTGTCCTTTTTATGATTTATTAAGCATAATTATCAGATTACAGGAATGAGCAGGAACATAACCGGTTCAAGAGTAATAGGAGTACATGCATAACGTAAGTACTTACATAATAGGAGTACTTATCAGAAGATCAGGTACTACATTCCCGTAATGTGATAATCATGAGTAAAGAGTTAAACATGACATGTATCAGGTGTTAATATTAAGATGACAAGTGATCAGGCAGGTGACAAGAGATAAGTAATATCATAACAGGAAACAGGTGGCAAGTAATAACATATAGATGTCATGTAATAGTACGACAAGTGTTAGCACATCAAGAGAAAACATGTCAAGTGATAGCATAACAACCAAGCACAATCAAGCGGGGCCTAAGCAGTGCTGGAGGCGTGGATAACAAATAGTATTTAGTCACTAGAGCACTTAACGGAGATATTGGAATGACTCGCCTTAAAAGGCGAGTCTAAAATCTGGCAGAGTTCCGCCTAAACGAATCTAGTGGTAAAGCACTGAGTGCTATGCATGCCTACCAGGCGGAGCATGAGAGACCTGACTGTCTATGTGTGCTCCTCTTTCAAGAAAGTGGGTGAGAGAGCCTGAGGGCTAGAGTACACTCAGGGTCTAGACGCACTCTCGATAGCTACTACGAAACTCATAAGGAGCAGGCCTAAAACCAATTAGGTAGCGAGCCTAGGAGTGGGCAGAAACCCAAAGTCGGTATAAGGGTACCTGTACGAGATGTTAATTAGTACCACAAGAGCATTCATATATACGTGATAAGAACTAGACTAACGTGGAGTGGTGAAGCCCAGAGGCTGAATAGAGAGCCCGAAGGCTAAACGCAACCGGAAGTTTGGGTATAGAAAGTCCGGAGGCTGAACGCAGCCCGAAGGCTGGGTATAGTACCTACAGAAGTGTTAGTGTCGAACATATGCATATATTAAAGCAGTAATAGATAACATCACATGCATGACATCTTACAGGAATGAAACTACACTAGTACAAGTATTCGTCATAGGCATGGTACATGGACAATCCTGGGTACTCGACCACATACAAATACAAGGGTACAACCCAATACAATATATGAATACAAACTAAAAATAAAATGAAATACAAGTCAACCCGACGAAGCGGAAAAACTCAAAACGAGGCGAGAACACTCGCTTAAATCTTTAAAAAAGCCGCGAAGTCCCAGGGTCTCAAAACAAGAGCGCACTGCCAATATATATTAAAATATATAAATATTTTTAGAGAGAGAAAGAGAATAAGAGAAAGGAGAGAGAGAGAGAGAGAGAAAGAGTTAGAGAGAGAAAGATAGAGAGCCAAAGAGAAAGAGAATAGGAAAGGGGGAGAGAGAAACAGAGGGGAGAGAGAGAGACAGTTTGGAGAGAGAAAAATGAGGGGGGAGATAAGAAAGAGGTTGCTGCCCGCTCCTCTGCTCACGCACAGGGGGCCAGGAGGCTCCTTGGCCGCGCATGATCGCCGGGGCGCGCCGATGGCACCCATCCCAGGTGTGGCGCCGGCTATCCCAAGGAGGAGAGGAGGTATCCTGGAGGGGGGTGTTGGGTTTGGAGGTGGAGATGGTGATAATGATGGTTATTTTGGAGGTGATGTTGTTAGATGATGGTGGGAATAGTATAATTGGGAAAGATGGAAGGAAGAGGAGTAGAGGGCATTGGGTGATAAGATTGGTGAAGAATTGGGTGGAGGAGGTGGTGAATTTGGTGGTTAATTGAAGAAAAAGGAGGAGGAAGTGGTGGTGGATGGTGGTGATCTTGGAGGAGGAGATGGGAGGGGGCGCCAGAGGTGGCTCATCGGCCAAGGGTGGTCGCCAGAGTTGGTCAACATGGGCCCGAGTATATCACCATGCAAAAATTTAAATCACAAAGCAAAATAACTTACAATGTAAAATTTGGATTCCTTGAAACAGCTGAATTCAATAAAAGACTACAGGTCCTGACCTTATATAGGCCCAACACAAAAGAAATTTTTACACATATCCAATATGAGACTAAAACAAAGAATAAAATTGAACCTAGACTAAAATAAAGAGGAAAAATAGCCTAAACAAATAACTAAGCAAATCACGCCTCTTATTCCCATCAATGTGGTTCTTATCCAGGTTGGTCATCTAGTTGACCTATATATGCCTCGAGACAAGGAAACTAACTATCACAAGGGCTATGCTTTTGCGGAATATGAAACAGAGAGATTGTGGAGTATGCTGTTAGGCTTTTCTCTATCATTGTTCGTCTCCATAACAAAACTCCTAAATTTGTGGTGTGTTTTACTTGTTCCACAGCCCATTCCCATTTTATCTCATCATCCCATCAATCTTAAACTAGAATTTTATTTATAATTTTAATCTACTAATTTTGGAGCTTAAGGTGGTTCTTTCCAATAAATATTTTACAGGTAGAACAGTGGTAGAATTTTAATTGTATACCTTTCTTCATATAAAAGAACTAAAATATAGTTGATCCTCAATCGAAGACTCCTTGGAACCATGCTGATTACTGCACTGGTTTGAGTAGAAACATTTCTATTAAATGCTTCCCAACTGTTTTATTGAACATTTAAGCATGAAATGTTATCTATGATGACGAGGCCTTTCCAGATGAAATCTATCATTTCGCAGTTACTGGTTAGGCATTATCTTGACAGCCTTTCTTGCTTTTGCCTTTCCAAATTTCTGTTTCTGAGAGACACCTCAATAGTATCAGATTTGCAATATGCTCTCCCTCTCGAACAGATGTCTGGGCAAGATATGCCCTTCAAAGACCAAGCTTTTCTACTTCAACCCAAACCAAATTCTGCTCTGTCAAAGCCAGACCTTGTGAACACACAAGACACTGAAATGTCCGAGGGATCCTCACAGTCTAGAGTTAATCGCAGGGTCAGAGAAGGCACCGATTCTTCCCATTCTGGTCACCCTTCAGGTGAAGAGTTGTTTTCTCGAGAAATGAGTATACCATGACTTGTAGCTGTTCTAAAACTTTCAGATCTAATATGCTAAAATTTCCATGGTCCTAACTGTTAGCTACTTTGAATATCACAGGTTCGGCCAAGTGGTTAGTGACAGAAGGAAACAGCAAAAGAAACTTTGGATAGTAGACGTGTTTTTGGGACTTTGCTCAGCAATGTTAATCGCCCTGGTCAACAAGCATCCAGCTGCCCATGCTTCCTGCTAGATCAGGTCCCTACTGTAGAAAAGGGTAGGGTTCCTCCAGCAGTTGCTTCTGACCCATGTTAGTAAAGATTTGATGTGGAAAGTTGTAGTTGTCTGGGATATATGTGTGCAGTCTTGACTTGTTGTTTTCAGTCTGGTTGTTTTTACCATATACATTTCTGACAGCACTCTCATCATAGCATGAGGCAATGTGCTAGTGTATATACCCTTTGGCTGTTAATATGTTTCTAGAATGTTAGCCAAAAGAATCCAAATATTGATTCCATGGAATTTCCTTCTTTCTATCCGTCTGGTCACGATATTATCCGATTCAACTAGAATCTTGTTGTATCCGTCCCTCATCTAGAAAGGTAAATGACTTGATCAAAGGTGGATAATTCCAATTTGCTTGCCTATTTGGAACATCAACATCAACACAGTTGATCAGATTAAAGTCATTGACCTCCAATTGATATAGGACAGATGGACAGATATAATGAAGGAATTAAGTTCAACGTTGCTACTCAAGTGGCAAAATTCTTAAAACCCTTGTCCCAGTACTTTATTTGTCACTCCGACAGAGGCTTTTGACTTCTGATATAAGATATTTTAGTTAAACTGTGACTTGACAGAGGCTTTTGACTTCTGATAATATTTGAGCAGAACTGTGACTTCTTGCAGGATGTGTAGTGCACTAACAATGTATAAACCAAACAGTGTCGTATGAAAAGAAATTAGGCATTTATGCTTGTGTTATATTAAACCTTCTTTTGTTCTCGTCCCTTGGGCTAATGAGGTTTTGTTCTTAATTGCTTGTCTAAGTCTCACAACTACTTGATCAAAATTCTCAGCTCGAAACTGCCCATATAATTTATATTGGATTTTGGGTTGCAGTGGATATCATAATGTTTACCTGTTGATCAACCACTTCCTGAATTTCGTGCTCTATTTGGTGAATGATACTTAGTGTTCTCCCTGTATTTTGAATTCCAACTGTGATCATAGGAGAGAAGGAAGATTGCTAGGCGTTGTGTAGTTTGCAAGTGTTTACGTGGAGGTTTAGAATGAACCATAATGGCTGCTTTCTTTACCAAAGTAATCTTTATTAGGATTATGTTGCATGGATACTTTGATAAAGGAGATATACCCGTACCAAGGACATGTCTGATACTCGGATGCTTAGATACTTGTTGGATACTCTATAATCAAGGTTTGAAATATCACCCGATTCCGATAATGCTAACACTACTGATACGATCTCATATAACGAAACGATACACCCAAAACAACTGATATTGATATCGATACCAAGATTTTAAACCATGCATATAACATATCTGAAAATTTGCAATGTATCTCAGACATATTAGAGACACATAAGAAATGTATTCAAATTAATGCATTAATAATGAGTTCACATGTTAATTTGATTTGTAGATGTATTAATTTAATTTGTTGAAAAAATTATGATTGTTCTTGTGGCTATTTATTTATATAACTTGAAAATATTTTATATTACCTAAGTTATCTTGTTTCTTTTACAATTTATTATACTATTACGCATTCATGTTATAGATAAATAATATCAATTCACATGCTCATATAATTTTTTATTACTGTTATTGAAGGACTCGGGGTACCATCCCAAATGACTAGTCTGTTAGGTATAGTTGCCCAAATCCTTATAAACCCAAGACCATCCCCATGTCTAGCCGATGTGGGACTATTTGTTCGACCCAAATCCCAACAATCCCCCCATCGAATAAAGAGTCTCCCTGCAAGCTCAACTATCTTTACACTGGAAGATCAAATACTCCATCGAGATCCAACTCTTCACTGCGTGAGGCTACGGCACGCCTTATGTGAAGTACTGCAGTCGGTTACTCCTCTACACTGCGTGATAACCGGCACGCCCATCACAAAGGAGTACCACTGCCAAATTTCTCGAGAGCCCAACATTAACTTTACAGGGGCCTATTACGCCTTTTTGCGCCAGTGGGGTGGGCAGACCCATTGCGCCTTTGCGCCATTGGGGGGATCTACATCGTCGAACATCACCCACACACACGATTAAGTTCGGGACATGGCTCTGATACCACTTGAAGGACTCGGGGCACCATCCAAAAGACTAGTCTGTTAGGTGGAATTGCCCAAATCCTTATAAACTCAAGACCATCCCCACGTCTAACTGATGTGGGACTATTTGTTCGACCCAAATTCCAACAGTTATGTCTTAATTTGTTGAAAAAATTATGATTGTTCTTGTGGCTATTTATTTATATAACTTGAAAATATTTTATATTACCTAAGTTATCTTGTTTCTTTTACAATTTATTATACTATTACGCATTCATGTTATAGATAAATAATATCAATTCACATGCTCATATAATTTTTATTACTGTTATTGAAGGACTCGGGGTACCATCCCAAATGACTAGTCTGTTAGGTATAGTTGCCCAAATCCTTATAAACCCAAGACCATCCCCATGTCTAGCCGATGTGGGACTATTTGTTCGACCCAAATCCCAACAATCCCCCCATCGAATAAAGAGTCTCCCTGCAAGCTCAACTATCTTTACACTGGAAGATCAAATACTCCATCGAGATCCAACTCTTCACTGCGTGAGGCTACGGCACGCCTTATGTGAAGTACTGCAGTCGGTCACTCCTCTACACTGCGTGATAACCGGCACGCCCATCACAAAGGAGTACCACTGCCAAATTTCTCGAGAGCCCAACATTAACTTTACAGGGGCCTATTGCGCCTTTTTGCGCCAGTGGGGTGGGCAGACCCATTGCGCCTTTGCGCCATTGGGGGGATCTACATCGTCGAACATCACCCACACACACGATTAAGTTCGGGACATGGCTCTGATACCACTTGAAGGACTCGGGGCACCATCCAAAAGACTAGTCCGTTAGGTGGAATTGCCCAAATCCTTATAAACTCAAGACCATCCCCACGTCTAACTGATGTGGGACTATTTGTTCGACCCAAATTCCAACAGTTATGTCCACCACGGTCTATATTTCTTAATACTCAGTATTCACCACAGCCGAGTACCCATGTTGTGTCGTGTGTGTATCTCGTGTATCTATACCAATGAAACCTAAATTAGTAGTACCATACTCCAACTGAAATAAGTTACCTGAATCAAATATGTCAGGAATCCTTACTAGAAACACAATACATCAAATTATGATAGAGTGTAGGTTGATTGATGAACCGTGCAAAAGCAATGTCTATTATAAGATGGTTAAATGCATGAAAACTTGCCAAGGGGAGTAGCATGGCGAAGCTGATAATGGGATTTTTCATGTAAAAGTGTGCCAGTGATCTATTCTCTGCAGTTGGTTATGAGACATGGTTTGCTGTATGGTTTTTCTCCCTGCCAGCACTATTCTATATCTAGGGAGGCACAAGCAGTGAAACCAATCCCACAGCCATTGGCATTTCTCACACCATCAAAAATTTTATTTTAACATGCTTGCTACTTTTATGTCATTCTCAAGGATTGCCAGGGCTCATGGTTTTCAGATAGATGCATTAGTTCATTCTGTCATGCTTGAAAGTTCAATTTTAAATTCATTCTTCTTCTTCTTCTTCTTCTTATTATTATTATTATCTTTCCATCTTTGATGGAAACAAGTTGCATTAATAAACTTTGTTGTTGGAAATGGTTGCAGATTAAATACTACAACATTATCAGAATTCTCACAGTCCTGAGATATGAAAGATGCATTTCCCATGTGCATTGCATGCAATTGCAAACATATTACATCACTCCTTGCGCTCCCACCGCCGCCCAAAAATGTGCAGCACAAAGTTTTTGTATATCTTGCTTCTCTTCAACATGTTGGAAAGAGAGAGATTATTATAAAGGAAGATAGCCGAGAGGTCGTCGAGGTGATCGCCAAGAAAATCGACGACGAAAGGCAAAGGGGACAGCAGCAGGAAATAGCAGCAGCAGCAGAAAAACAGGCAGGTCGGTCGACCGGCCCGGTCGACCGACATGCACAACATGCACAGAGTCCAGAGGCGGTCGACCGGCCGGTCGACCGAAATACCCTGACTGTAAGTGCCAAACTCTCTGTTAAATTAGGGCGACCGACCGGTCGACCGGGGGTGGATGTCGGTCGACCAGCCGGTCGACCGACAGTCGGGATGGGGCGAAAATCTGCTGCTCCGCAAATCAGGGTATTTAAGGCTGTTGATTTCTAGGGTTTTGTACTTGCGAAAAAGAATTAGCAAAAGCTCTCTTGCATTCAAAGAGGCTGATAGCTATTGTAAAACATCTTCCTAGTAATTAATCTCTCCAGTGGATTGCCCCGAGGACGTAGGCATTGAGGCCGAACCTCGTTAAAATCGTGTGTTGCGATTTGTGTGTTTTTCTTGTGTTTTGTTGGGTGTTCTTTGTGCTTGGAGATCTGTGAGATTCTCTATTGGTTGTTGTCATCGGCGCACAACAAGTGGTATCAGAGCCTCCAGGTTGCGCTTGAGATTTCTGAGGATTCGAAGGGCTCGAGATCGGATCCGGTGGAGATCGTGTGTCGATCTCAGATCGGAGGTATTGGTGTTCGTGGAGATCGTGTGTCGATTTCAGAAGGACGCAAGAAGGGCTCGTTGAATCTGTGGTGAAGTAGATCCGGAGAGAAACTCGATCTAGGGTTTCAAGGGACAGGTAAAAATTTGATTTTTATCTGAGTAGAGATCTATTTCAAGTTGGTTGTTCTTCCGCATAGATAGAGAATCAGGGAAAATCTCAATGGTAGAAGAAATTGCATCTGTTAAGATAATGAACTCTCACCCAAGGATTGAAGTTGTTAAGTTCAATGGCACTAATAACTTCGGTATGTGGAGATGCGAGGTTATGGATGCACTGAATGCATCGAACCTCGAAGACACTCTCTTATTGGAGAGGAAGAAGAACACGACCACTGATGAAGAGTGGGCGAAGATGAATAGGTCGGCATGTGGCTTGATACGTTCATGCTTGTCGCAAGACATCAAATATCTTGCACAACATGAGACGTCGGCAAAGAAGCTGTGGGATACCCTTGCAAAGAAATACCTGACCAAGAGTGTTGAGTCAAGGTTACAGCTTAAGAGTAAGCTGTATAGTTTTCGAATGAAGAAGGGGAGCACAGTAAATGAGCACATCAACCGATATACGAAGCTCCTTACAGACCTGGTAAACGTAGATGTCATTATAGATGAGGAAGATAAGGCGATCTTCTTTCTGAACTCACTCCCGGAAGAGGAGTATGAGACATTCACTCTGACCTTCATCAATGGAAGGCAGACCTTGGATTATGATGAGGTGTCATCTGCACTGTCGAGTTATGAGGCAAGAAAGAAGGAGAGGCATCCTTCAAAGTCAAGCTCATCGGCGGAGGCACTGGAAGTAAGGGGCAGGAATTCATCAAGGAAGGGTAAGGAGGTTAGAGGAAGATCGAAATCCAGGCCAGGTTTTAAAAATCTGAAGAGGAATCAGTGTGCCTTGTGCAAGGAATTAGGACACTGGAAAACAGAATGCCCTAAGGCCAAAGATAAGAAGGTGGAGTCAAAGACCGAGGCGAATCTCGCACAGGCGGATGGATCGGATGATGACTCATCGGTATTCTCTCTCTCGGTTACTACCCCTACTGCTTGTAACTCAGATAGTTCTGAGTGGATCTTGGATAGCGGAGCCACCTATCATGTATGCCCGAACAAGGCCTGGTTTTCTAGCTTTGAGAAGCTGGATGGATGTTACACGGTCATGGGGAATGACCATCCGTGTAATATAGAAGGAATGGGTAAAGTCCGCATCAAGATGGATAACAGGATAGTTCGAGAGTTGAAGGAGGTGAGGTATGTACCTCAGCTCAAAAGGAATCTTATCTCAGTTGGCACTTTGGAAGCATCGGGCATGGTGATATCTGTTCGAGATGGCGATCTCAGGATGATCAAGGGCTCGATGGTGGTGATAAAGGGCGTCCGCCAAGGCAACCTCTACTACTTAAAGGGTAGTACGATGACAGATCAGGTGGAGACTTCGAGTTCTTCAGATGTTGGTGGCCCGGAGGTTTGGCAGGGAAAGGTCGGACAGGAAGAAGAAGAATCTTTGCGAGCTCTTGCAAAGAAGGAAATGGAAGGTACTGCTACCTGCGAGTTAGAAGGTGGACACAGCGTTCTGGACAAGAAGAAGGTGAGATTCAGCACCAGTACTCACCACAATGAAGGTCTTCTTGATTGTGTTCACATGAGCGTATGGGGACCTGCTAAGACGGTATCGCTTGGAGGTCACAGGATCTTTGTCTCATTTATTGATGGTTCATCTAGGCAGGTGTGGATATATCCTATGAGACAAAGGGGTGAAGCCCTAGATGTGTTGGTGAAGTGGAGAGGAAGAATGGAGAGGCAGGTAGGTAGGAAGATAAAGGAGCTTCATATTGATAATGTTGGAAAGGACATGTACCAGTTCCTACAATTTGGCCAGAACACAGGTATTGTAACTCACTTCACAACAGGTACAGATGGGTTGGCTAAAGATGTAGTCCGTCCCTTGCTGGAGGAGGTTCGGAGGTTGTTGTCTAATGCAGGATTAGACAGGTCGTTTTGGGCTGAGGCGACTGAGTATGCTAGCCATCTCATGAACAGATCGACTGCGATAGGAGGTAAAACTCCATTGGATATTTGGTCTGGGGAAGCTGCTCAAGATCATTGTTTGCTGCGGGAGTTTGAAAGTCCGGCCTACTTCAGTGCCAAGAATGGCAAGTTGAATCCGCGAGCAAAGAGGTTTGTCTATTTGGGAGTCAAAGGAAACAGTTACAGGTTGTGGGATCCCGAAGACAAGAAGATCGTGATGAGCAGGCATGTCACTTTTGAAGAGACTTCAGGGTTGAAGTCCATCATCTCTCAGCAGGTGGAGAGGACGAAGACCAAGGAAAGATCGCAGCGGGTGAGGTTGATCCTACTCCATTATCTCCAGTTGGTTCGGCATTAGAGGAGACGTCACCGGATGTGACACCAGGTGAAGATCATGATACAAAGGTTGATGCTGAATAAGTTGAAGACATTGTTGAGGATGTCGAGTTGTTTGCAGCTATTGGAACAAAGGTGAAACCACGCTTGTGGGAAGAAGAATGAATCTCAAGCTTGTGATCGTGACAAGCTGAAGTTGAAGGCCGTTGTCCTCCATGATGGTCGGGAAGAGATTCATATGACTCGGTCAGACAGGTTCACTACTGCAAATACATGTACCATTGTTTGAGCTTGATGAAGCTCATCTAAATGAACTACGGTTGACTTGATCCTTTGGGCAAAGGTACGTAGGCAGCCGTAAAGGCGCAGCCATTTGGTGATGCAACTCTTATGGAGCTATTTGGGTTCTCGAGAAGCTGTTTGGATCTTCACATAGAGGTGAAGATTTGTGGCCAATGGAACTCCACGTAGATGTGGAAAGGTTTCACGTAGAGGTGAAGCGTTGTGGCCAGTTGGACTTCACGTGGTGGTGAGGTGTTGTGATCTCGTTGAACAGGTGATCTTCTAGTGAGAAGATGTTGAGCTTGCATAAGGAGGGGTGTGCATCCAGTTGAAGCCGATGATGTTTGGTGGGCTCTACACAGACTTGGTTTGACCGTCAGTGGAAGACAGGTAGACTAGATAGAGCTAGTCAGTTGGAGAGTCAGTGTTGGCTCGTGAGGAAGTCTTCGTGAGGTCGTGAAGTTGTGGAGTAGAAGCCACAGTTTGGTGATTGGCGTGTATGAAAATTCTCCTAAGGTGAAATGCAGGGAAGGCATGTGCGATGTTTTCCAGGAACAATTGAGCTAAAGATTCCAAGCCGAGATCGTGTGTCGATTTCGCCGAGATCGTGTGTCGATTTCACCAGGTGATAGACTGGGGTAGCATTGAAGATCGGCTCAGATTTGAAAAATCTTCGCCGAGGTGGAGAATTGTTGGAAAGTGAGAGATTATTATAAAGGAAGATAGCCGAGAGGTCGTCGAGGTGATCGCCATGGAAATCGACGACGAAAGGCAAAGGGGACAACAGCAGGAAATAGCAGCAGCAGCAGAAAAACAGGCAGGTCGGTCGACCGGCCCGGTCGACCGACATGCACAACATGCACAGGGTCCAGAGGCGGTCGACCAGCCGGTCGACCGAAATACCCTGACTGTAAGTGCCAAACTCTCTGTTAAATTCGGGCGACCGACCGGTCGACCGGGGGTGGATGTCGGTCGACCGGCCGGTCGACCGACAGTCAGGTTTGGGCGAAAATCTGCTGCTCCGTAAATCAGGGTATTTAAGGCTGTTGATTTCTAGGGTTTTGTACCTGCGAAAAAGAATTAGCAAAAGCTCTCTTGCATTCAAAGAGGCTGATAGTTATTGTAAAACATCTTCCTAGTAATTAATCTCTCCAGTGGATTGCCCCGAGGACGTAGGCATTGAGGCCAAACCTCGTTAAAATCGTATGTTTACGATTTGTGTGTTTTTCTTGTGTTTTGTTGGGTGTTCTTTGTGCTTGAAAATCTGTGAGATTCTCTATTGGTTGTTGTCATCGGCGCACAACACAACATGTAGACAAAGATTTCATTTTTTTTCTTCTTTTTTTTTTTTGTTGCAGTTTGTGTCTCTGAAACAATTTGCATGGTGCATGCATCAAGAAAAACTACAGAGTTCCTGTTTTTTGTGGTTGAAGGTCTTTTGATCTGCAGAATTTGAGTGGTAATAATGTTGAGAAGTTTATTGCATGTGTCGCTTCATGTACTTTTGGACGAGTACTTTGTAAAGGAAAATTTTTGGACCAGTAACTTGTAAGTGTGTAGTGAAGATTTCATGTAATTTGAGCCTTTGTGATGCAATATTGAAAAAATATATGCCTTCTATATGTTTGTAGTGAAATAATCAGTCATTAATCCAATTTTGGATCTCAAACAGTATTCTGGAGTAAATTTGATTTTAATGAAAAGCTGATCGTTTTTCATGGTTTTAGGTCCAAATGTGATGAAAGAAACAAGTAACGAATCAAATAGCTAAGAGTGTTGTCCCCTGCAAGTGGCTTAGTGACCTTGTTTGGGTTATTTAGCCTTGCACTTCACGGTAAGTCACGAGTACGAGTTCTTGCGCTCACTGAGATGAACTGCTTTCATGCACCTCTTAACTAGCAAAAAAAAAAAAATAGTTAAAGAGTGTTCATACCAGTGAACTTCTTGTTTTGGAACATAACAAAACTATTAGATTTTGACAGAGTTGGTGGTTTTTTTTTTTTTGGGGGTTGGGGGTGTGTGGGTTGAGGGGTGGTTTGATGAGCATCTGGGAGTACTTTTCACACAACTAAATGCAAGAAACAGAAACAGATCAAGACAATTGTTTCTCATCAAAATTGAAGGCATTCATTCACCTTTGTTAATCTTCCTCTTAATTTGTACATATTTTCTACTACTAGAAGAGATCTCAACAATTTTGAACAAGTTTAGTGTCTGAGATAACTCCCAGCAAGCACATTCTCACATCAATGAGTCCCCTGTACAACCCATCAACTCCCTCTTCCAAACCCCTAACTCCTTCCTTTAACTCCTCACCCCTCCTCCTCAACTCCCTCACCACAACCCTCACCTCCTCCCCTCCTCTGCTCATCAAACTCCTCAGTCTCTGCGCAGCCGACACCGTCGCCTTCAGCTCCTCCAACACTGCAGCTCCATCCTTCCTCCTCTTCTCATACTCCTCCCTTGCTTCCTTCTGCATCTCAAACAGCGAGCTCCCCCAAGAACTGTTGTTCTTCGAAGCCTGAACAATGGGAACTCCTCTTCGAGATCGAAATGAGAGAGCAATGTTGGCCATGCTGATGGCGAGCACAGCTACAGCCCGAGACCCTGTTAAAATCTCGTGCAGTTCTGAAGAATCAGGCCGCCTTCGGTGGTCCTGCAGCGCAAGACGCTCCCCAAGCTTCCTCAGATTCGATCCACACGTGTCTAGCTCTGCACACCGCCTCTCCATGGCCGCGCACGAGTCCAGCGCGGCCAGCGCGCGGCGGACGGCCGCAGCGTGCCCGTGCCCGGCCTCAAGACAGTGCAGGGCTATGGCCAGTGAATCAGCATACATTCTGATGTCTTCAATTCTTCGTTTGACGATATTGCAGGCATCAAGCAGCTCCACGGTGTCATCAAGGTAAGTGTCGAACACCTTCGCATCATGAACAGTACAAAATTCTGATGCCTGAACTGATTTTATCGCTGTTTGCTGGGCAGCGATTGCAGTGTCCAGAGATCTGGACAACCAACCCGCGGTTGAGTAGAGATTTGGATGGATTCGAAGATCGTCGAGCTCGGAGGTCAGCCACCGGTCGAAGGTGGTGCGAACCGGGGCCAAGGGGCGACCGATGACGGCGAGAGGCGAGCAGAGAGCTTAGAGGAGAAGGTCCTCAGGAGAGCAGAGGGCTTCATGGCTTCTCTGTGTGTTGTGATGGCCACAAAGGGACTAATATGTTGCTTATATTTGAACTTTGAAGAGCACAAACAAACACACAAGATTCTTATATTTCTTAAAATGATCACGTTGGGATTGTCCACCTAATAATTTGGGACAGCGTATGGAGTCGGCCATCACGTTATTAACGCTACGTGTTTGATTGCAGGGCTCACAGGTGGAAAGCGACAGGCTGTTGTGTTCTTGTTTGTCGAGATTTGTGAGATTATTGAGAGGGCTGCGGTGGTCATGTATCAATTATGGTTGCTGCTTGAAGTTAGTCCTTAGTGAAATTGAGTGATTTTGGGATCACAAATTGAGTTAAATGTGCAAGTTGAGAGAGAGACTTTTTTTTTTTGGGGGTAAAGTGAGCTCCTTTTTGGTTGCTTTGTGAAAGGGTAATGCAAAGCACATAGGAAAGCTCATGGAGCTTGGTTGTGTGAATCCAGAATGAATCCCAAAAAGCAATTCTTTTGCTTGGGATGTGAACCAAATTGGATGTGTGTGTGTGTGTGTGTGTGAGAGATAGAGAGAGAGAGAGAGAGTCGTAGGAGAGTTTGTTGGCTTACTTTGTAGTGGATGTAGGCCTAGCCAAACTTTTGAGCTAGGTATCATTATATGTGCCAAAGTTTTTTTATAGGAAATGTGTGAAGGTGGAGCTTCTCTATTGTCACTCCTCAGACTTTTTTTATTATAGATTGATCATCTAACACTACAACTCACACTCTTGATAATCATTTATTTCCACCACGTGGCAGCTATAGGAGTGGGAGTGGCGTTACAGGTAGCATGAAGTTGTAACTGTTCTGTTTGGATTCAAAAAAGTGGCAGAATTCTCGTTTCTCATTTTACTCCCCATTCGAAAAATAAAAAAACTCTTTTTACTAAACCATTTTTTTGCTAGTTTTGTGGTCACCTAAATCTCATTTATGATAAGTTATAACTCAAAATAGTTAATGTTGTGGTTAAATAAATTTAATTGAATTCTAATTACCGTTCAATTTTTTTCATAATTAATTTTTAGTTTAATATTATTTAACGATCAACTTTGTGGTTAACTTTTTCACTTTCACTTTCACATTATTAATCAAATACCAGAAAAGATATCACATTTTTCTAATTACACTTCCCAACTATCATTCAAACACCAGAAAAGAAACACAACTTCTCATTTTTCGTAAGAAAAAGAATCTTACTTCTCACTTCCTCACTTTCACCCACTTCCGGGCATCCAAACAGCTAATGTGATAGAGCTAATTGCAGTGTGGGGCTAATTAATGGTTTTTATTATTTTTTTATTATTAGAATTGTGGTTTCTTCCTCCTGTAATGCATCAAGATAAATTCTTCTGGAACGTTTCTGTTAAAAATGGTGAATTAATTCTAGACCATTAACTCAGAAAAAGTTATTTGTGCAATATATTTTATGTACCTTCTGTGAATAAAGATATAATGATTGCTATTTTCATTTGGAGATTATTCATAACGAAGAAAAAGGAATTTGTGTTCTCAAAAACGCGATATAAAAGATTCAGAGAGATACGCAGTATTTTAGATTCGGTTCACATGTGTGAGCCTCACACATACAATAAGAGCGCCAATCTCGCGTTGACACGTGAATTGAAACTCTTATAATGTCTTATAATATGTGTGTGAGGCCACGCAAATAACATATTATAAGAGAATCAATACATGTGTCAATGCGTGATTGGTCCTCTTGTTGTATGTGTGTGTGGTTCACACACATGAACCGAACCGCAGTATTTCTCTCCAAAAACTCACTACCTTTATATTTATACAGAAATGGTAAGATACAAATAGAAATAATAGGTAATACCTGAGAATGAGAATTGAAAAGAAAAAAGATTAAACAGTTCTTTTGAGGAGATCATGGGATCCAAAGAAATCATTGCAAAGTAAGTTCCATGAAAATATGAATTAGTAACTTTTGTGCAATTAAGTTGTACAATTACTGGAAAGAATTAAGTTTCACTAGATCCTAAAAATCATTCTATGTGCTCCGGATAATAAGATACGATAAACTATTTTTATGTTTCAATACATGTGCACCCAAGCAAAAAGATAAATTAAATAAAAAGAACAATTTACAAACCTCTCTTCCTTAAAATTTACTTATCATTGACATGAAAATTTTTAAACTCATGTTTTTGAACTTATCTGTTGGAAACTTGGAATTGTCCACGTGAGTTTTTAGGGAAAATTTTGGGTTGAATTTTAGGCAGGACCCGTTGCTCAGAATGTGCGAAAGATGGATGAAATATGTTCTCCTTCCATTGGTGATGAACATGATCTATTCATATGTTCAATATCATATTCACATGTTCAATTCTCTTTCTGAATGATTGAGATATTCAAGTCGGGAGTTGGCCTAAAATAAAAGTTAAATGTGACCAAAAAGCACGAAAACTCTTTAGTTCCGTATTGGAAGTAGTATGAATAAGTCTGTTCGGCTAACGGATAAATCTATTCGAAATGGTTATGCTTAGGGTGTAAATGGGTCGGGTTCAGGGCAGATCCGTGCCATATCTGAACCAAAACCCGATAATAAATTCGGGTTTGGACTTGGGTTCGAGTCGGAATCTCTTCTTTCTTATCAGGTTCGGGTCAGATTCAGATTTTTAATAGATATATTAAAGTTCCAGTGAGAGTTATTTTTAAAGTGTATTTCAATTTTATTAGATGCAAAATAAAAATTTATATACTTTGCTTTTAAAATAGCATGATCATGTTCTCATTTTTATAATTTTATTAATTGAAGTATAGTAAATGTATGATGATAAGTACCATTTTATAATATTTACTCTCTTTTCGGATTTGTTATCGTGTTTCGGGTTCGACATAGTCATACCCGACTCCGACCCGATAAGGATTTCAGATCTATTTTTTAGATCCGAACCCAACTGGTTTATAAAAGATCAGATCGGGTTTTCGGTACCATTTACAGTCTTAGTTGTGCCTGTTCCAACCAAATAGATGTGTCTGTTTGGAGACAACCCGTTTCGGCCGAACGAATGTGTCTGTTCAGCGAATAGATGTGCCTATACGGAACAGTTGCGCCCGTTCTAACGAATGAATGTATCTGATCGGAGACAACCCATTTTTAGTCGAATGAATGTGTCTGTTTAGTGAATGGATGTATCTGGTCAGAACCAGTTCCAACTGAATAGATGTATGTACGAATGATTACGCCTATTCTGATTAAACGAATGTGTCTACTCTAAAAGGCTTCCTCCAACTGCCTATAGAAATGGCAGAATTCCACTCCAAAAAAATAACTCTGACCGCTGATAATTTCAAAACTCAATCAACTATAATGAATAAATTAAGTTCTTTAAAGAGGATTCTTTAAAGTCTTATTCAGATTTCAGAATTGTGTCAAAAATTTGATTTTGTTCCGTGTACATTTTCCTACTTTTGGTTAAGTGGAAGGTACAGATAAACTTTGATTCGACTGTACATGACTTTGAAAAGTGTTGCGCAGAATACGTGAAAGAGTGTTGTATCTTGGGAGATCAGCGTTCATTATCCCGTATGCATCAGAGCAGGGACGTAATTGTCTTAAAAAGATTCGCTTTATGTGTACCTCACTCTAAAATTTAGTTTTATTATGTTACTATGTCCGTTTATACTAATTCTTAGTGGTTGTAAGAATTATTGAATTTCAATATATTCTCATCTATTTGAACTAACGTTCTTATTACAGGGATTATGCTAGATAAAGTATTCATGCTAAAATATTTATTTTAATAAATATTATTGCTTGATAAATTATCATTTCAATTAACGTTCTTATTGCAGGGATTATGCTGAATAAAAGTATTCACGCTGGAATATTTATTTTAATAAATATTATTGCTAGATAGATTAACATTTGAATTATTTATCTTTCTGATTTGTTACTAATCGAGGCTGACTAAATACCAGTCTAATTGGTGTCTAAGAAAGAGATTTGAAAGGCGATTTTGTAATAAGGAGCGTTCAATTGAATGAAAAACCTTCTATCTGATTTTCACCGACCTGGTGGATTGAATCGGTTAATCTTGATCTTGAATTAAATTGTCAAGACTAATGATTGTTCATAAATTTTGCATATTTTTACAACATATTTCCACCTTTATTTTTTTATAAAATATTGCTATTTAATCTTATTTTTACTTAGTGATGTGCATGCATCCATAAATAAAAGAAGAAAAGATAGAAGCTCAAAAGAAGCCCAAAACTCAAAAAACCAATAAAAATTCTGAGATAAATCAAATCAAGTTTGTAGATAAGGGGAGAATTCAAATTAAATTAAGAAATTGATAGTAGCTTGCTCCCAAGTCAAGAAAAAGAGATGTTATTTTAATATCCAAAATTCAAATCCAAGTTCTAAAGATATATCACTTGATCGATGGACTAGGTGAAGTCAGGGCCCAAAACACAGCCTCAGCCACTACAGGATTTTCGTGCCGCCTCCTTTTTAGCCGCGAAAACGCATCTATCTGATGACCGCGTGTTTAGAGGTTGGGTATACATTTTTGACTGGGAGTCTATCCTTTATTTCTACTATAAATACAGAGCCAGAGCAGAGAAAAAAGATACCTCAGAGATCAAAGCATTAAGGTTTTTTTAGTTTTTCTCTCTCTTTTGAATTGTAATCTTTATTTTTTAGGATTTATAAAAGAGAGATATTTTGTAAGGAAGAAGGAGCAATTGTATTTGAAGCTGTTGGCCCAAGGTTACAATTACCAATTTCTTATTTTGATGATAACAAAACGTATGTGATTATTTAGTACTAATCAAATTCAAGTGTTTAAGTGTATTTCAGAGTTCAAGAGGATTTAAGAAGTTTTCTTCCTCCAAAGAAAGGTATATGAAGACTCAAAACTATTCAAGAAGGGATTGAAACTCAAACGCACTTGACGTCACTATTGGAGAAGTCCACTTGAAAACTCTTGTAGTCATATTGAGCCTTGCAAGAAAATAATATATTTAAAGTGTAGAATATAGAATTGAAGGTCAAGAAGTCACACACACAAAAATACACGCTTTCAAAATACAAGTTTTCCCGTATTGGTGTTTTACATGTTAGGTACTTGATACATGTTTCTAATTGTTCCAAAATTTTATATCTTGTTTTGAACATGTATTTCATTGCCTATACATTGCTATTTCTCTTGAAAACCAATACAAAAATATTTCAAAAATAGTTTGTTATTTAAAAACAGTCAGGAAAATGTTTTTGGCCAAGGTCGATCAACTGACCGATCGACCGTAGCCTATTATAGGCCAAGACGGTCGACCAAGCGGTCGACTGATCCTTTGGCATGGGTTGTGCATGCTGTACATGCTTGTCGGTCGACCGACTGGTCGACCGCTAACCCCAGTGGTCGACCAACAGATCGACCGACTGGCTCAACCCAAGTTTTTATTAGGTGCCAGTCGACTGTGCGGTCGACCGACAATTGTGTGCTATAACAAAGTCCGGTCGGCCGAGCCTAACGGCTAGTTCAGAAATGAGCTGTCGGCCGACCGGCCGGTCGACCGAAGTTCTGACAAAAACCTATAACAGCTAGTTTTCAAAATCTGTCCTTTCTTCTGATTTTTCCAATAGGCATTTTTGCTTTCTTTTGGTCAAATCACACCCCTAATGACCTGGTGAGCTAAACTAATAGCATATTTATTTATTGCCTATATATATGGGCCATTGGGAATGGTTTTACAAGAACAAGTTTTTGATAAATACATTGAAAAATAAGTTTACTCTAAAAAGAAAAGTTTTCAAGTTTCTAGTTTTTAAGTGCTATCATTTCCAAATGTAACGCCTCGATCCTGAGGGTACAGAAACGTTACTTCAACGTATATACGTAGGTCAAAAATACCCTCACATATATACGCTAAGCATCAGTACAAGAAAGAATAAGAGTTCAAAAATACGTGGTGCATTATACATTCCAACATATGAGTACAATTACAAAGTTATTACAAGACGTGACACAATATTACAAGAATATTATATCATCGATAGGCGCAATTATAGAAATACAAAGAAATATACAAGTATATACAATATAAAAGGCGCTCATGAGTCACAAAAGAGAAACTCGAGAGCCAAGCAGGAGGCCTAAAAGGATAGGGCTTCAGACGGTCTATAGATGATCCAGCTACAGTTGCCCATCTCTGATCAGCAATCGGGAGAATCCACAAGCTCCAAGCTCTGAAATCTAGACATGAGGATCCAGGAGAGTCAGAAACACTCCAACGAGTGGTATGGTGAATGCCAAGTGGTGTGCAGGAATAAGCACATGTGTATCGATAAAACTGATTTATAAACAAGCATTGAAAACTGTGTCGTGAGTACAGGTATACAGAAGCTGGCAAAGAGATAGTAAGTGATATCAAGTAGGGAACATGCATGGTATAATATGATAAGAGCAGGTGACTGGTGGAATAGAACACAAGTGGTAAGGCAGGATGTAAGCATATAAAATACAATAATAATAATAATCATAAAATCAAAAATCTGAAGTAAAACCTAATGAAAGCAAATACGGCAAAAACAGTAGTACAAATCCAGTTTACGGCTTCATGAGATAAGTACGTCGAAGGAATAATCCAAATAAGGAAACCCTCATCTATATACCATATACCTCATGTCATCGATAACTAAGTCCACGTGACCTGAGTTGTAAAACATACAACAAATTATTAGTTGACATCTTTTATTATTATTACTCATCCTACCCAAATGTCTAGGTATGTGGACTAGCGTCCTAGCAAACATATATCCACAAGTAAAGTAAGATTATTTTTGAAACCAACAGGGGTATCAACGAACAATGTTTACAGTGGGTCCCGTGCATGTCCGGGACCGCGGTCACCGACCGCAAGGCGTACAAAAGAGTCTTATAGGATGTCCTTTTCAAGATGGTACCAAGAAAGAGGGAGCGCTGGCTCCCCTCGGTCACCTGGAGGCCCTCAGGTCAAACTGGAAGTTTTAGTTGCACAACATATCTAATACCACTGTAAACACAAACATATATTTATATCCATAAGTTTTTCCCGACCCGATGCAAGTTGTACCTTTTTGTAATTTATTAGATATATATCAGATTATGGGAATATAAAGGAACAAGTCAGGAGTATCAGGAGTACATATTTATCAGAAGTGCATGTGTATCAGGAGTACGGTTT
This sequence comes from Agave tequilana, assembly GCA_038442645.1. Taxonomy (NCBI): domain Eukaryota; kingdom Viridiplantae; phylum Streptophyta; class Magnoliopsida; order Asparagales; family Asparagaceae; genus Agave; species Agave tequilana. The sequence continues at coordinate 52,515 of JAVJIF010008929.1, read as the reverse complement.
GTAATATATCAAGATATAATCAAGATGTCAGGTCATCATTCTCGTTATCATAATAATTATGAGAGTAAGGTATATCATGCTGGATGTCAGGTGATAGCATGACAGGGGGTAATATCAGGCAGGTGACAAGAGACGACATGGTAAATGTAAGCATAACAAGTGAAAGCACATCAAGCGATACAGAAAAATAGTACCGACATAAGAGATCGGTACAAATACTAAAAAATCATGCAGTTTCAGAAAAAACAGTATAAGTAAGATTTTAAACTCTTCACAACCATTAATAGAAGAATAGATAAACTAGCAAGCAAATAATTAACAAGCAAGCGAACATCCAAGCGGAGCTAAGCAAGCTGGAGGCGTGGACAACAAATAGTGTTTAGTCTTTAGAGCGCTTGACGGAGCTATTGAAATGACTCAGCTTAAAAGGCGAGTCTAAAATCCCGTAGAGTTTCGTCTAGATGAATATAGTGATAAAGCGTTGAGCGCTAAGCATGCCTACCGGGAGGAGCATGAAAGGCCTGACGGTCTAAGCACACTCATCTTTCGAGGAAGTGGGTGAGAGCCCGAAGGCTAAAGTACGCTCGGGGTCTAAGCGCACTCTCATAAGCTACCACGAAATCCATAAGGGTGCAAGGCCTAAAACCAATTGGGTAGCTATCCCGGGAGTGGCAGAAACCCAGAATCTATGCAAGAGTACCTATACGAGATGTGAGTACCACACGAGCATGCATATAAACGTGATAATATCTAGGCTGCCGTGGAGTAGTGAAGCTCGGAGGCTGAGCAGAGAGTCCGGAGGCTAAACGACCATGATGGGTCAACCACGCATGGTGTAAAGCAGAACAAGAACATATCTCAGGCATAGTATATGTACAGGAAATAAACTATCTTAGTATAAGCATTTATCTCAGGGATATACATGCATAATCCTGGGTACTATGCCATATACAAATACAAGGACACCGCCCAACACAAAATACATATAATCCCTAATACATAGTCAACTCAAGTAGCGGGGAAACCCAAAACAAGGCGAGGACACTCGCCTAAATCTTTGAAAAAATTTTGAAGTCCTGAGGTCTCAAAACACGTGCACGCCACAAATATTTATATTTAAAATATATATATGTATATTTAGAGAGAGTAAGAGAGAGGAGAGAGAGAAAGCAAGAGAGAGGGAGAGCTATAGAGAGGGAAAGAGAGAAAAATCTAGAGAGAATGATAGAGAGAAAAATCTAGAAAGAGAAAGAGAAAGAGAGAGAAAGAGAGCTAGAGAGAGAAACTAATCTAGAGATAGAAAGAAAAAGAGATAGAGAGAAACTAATCTAGAGAGAGAAAGAGAGGTAGAGAGAGAAAAATCTAGAGAGAGAAATAAAGCTAGAGAGAAACTAATCTAGAGAGAAAGAGAATAGAGGGAGAGAGAGACAAATGAGAGAGAGAAAGAGAGGACAAAAGAGAGAGATGAGAGTGAAATAAAGGGGGCTGCTGTCCCCCCTGCTCTGCTCACGCACAGTCCCCCCCAGGGAGTGCCCCCGACCACTGGTGGCTGCGGTGGCACCGGCCAACCGGAGGTGGAGAGGCGTGAGGTGGTTTTGGTGGTGGTGGTGAAATTGGAAGGAGGAAGGAAGGTGAAATTGGAAGGAAATTGATGAAATTAGAAGTGATGGAAGGAGGAGTATGGGAGAGATTATGGGTGGATGGTGGTGGGAGTGGTGGTCGTGGATTTGGAGAATTTAGAGGTGATGGTGGTTTTGATGAAGAAGAAGAAGATGGAGATGGTGGTGTTGGTGTTGGAGATAAAAGAGATGGCGGGGTAGTTGGAAATGAAGAGAGGAGGAGAGGGGGTCGGATCTTGGCCGCCGCCGGCCAAGGGGAGTCACTGGAGGTGGTCGGCGTCGGGCTCGGGGTTGTCATCGTCCAAGTGGAGAAGAGAGAGGGAGAGAGGAAGGAGAAGAAAAAGGAAAAAGGAAAGAAAAAGAAAAGGAAAAAACGGAGAGAAGTGAGTGAGGGATGGGTTTAATCAGTGGGGTGGGGTTCATCAAGTGATGGGAGTGGGGGTGGAGTGTCAGCAGATGGAGTTGGGGGGGAAAGAAAAAGAAAAAGAAAAAGAAAGAAAAAAAGAAATGAAAGATTCCGAAAATAATAATATTATAATAATGTCAGGAAATATTGACTATTCAAGAAAAATCTTCAAAAATACCCAGAGGTAGAAAACATCATTCTGATAAATAATATGAAATTAATTTTTAAAAATAAAATCTCATTTTCAAATTAAAAATCCTAAAATCAACCAGCGATACTAGGCCGACACCAAATCCGGCCGAGTTTTAATAAATTCAAAAAGTTTTAAAAAATACATTAAAATAGAAAATATGATTTTAAGAATTAATATGAAAGCAAAAAATTAGAAATTTAATTTTAATTGTAAATTAAAATTCTGGATCGACCGGCGATACCGGTCGACACCAATTTTGCAGATTTTGTTATTTAATTCAAAAAAATTTCAAAAATCATAGAAAATTTAAAATATTAAAAAATGATATTTGAAATTGAAATCGATCAAATCTGACTACCAAAAAGATCAAATAGAGTAATACATTAGGATCGGGTCCCCGATTCAGACTAGGGCTGACTCTGAGTCCACGAATCCGGATCCAATGCAAAACGATTACATAAATTTTCATAAATTAAAAATAAATACAGGAAGTAAATTAAAAAATACGCTTAAGAATCTGAATACATAACTAAGTACGTATTCCGGAGACGGGGTGTTACACCAAAGCTATTTCAATTAGTTTTTCAGCTCTTAAATTCTTTGAACTGAATTTTTACTCTCGCAAACTCTTTGAGCTTCAATTTGTATCTACTCTATAGGAAGTTATGAAGAAGAAAGTGTTTGTGATCTAGTGGTCACCAAGAGCTTTGTAAGCCTCATTGGCTTTGTGCTACCTCTTGTGTAGAGAATTGAGTGTTGAAGTTATGTACTCCGGTCTTGTGTAGACCATTGTATTTTCTTATTGTAAGGCCCCTTTTTGGAAGATCCTATTGTGGATAGTAAAATTCTTCATGGTGGTGAAGACAGGAACGTAGAGCAGTGGCTCGAACCTCGAAATAAATTTTTATGTTTGTGATTGCTTGTTTCTTGATCTCTATCACTTTACATTGCTTACACTTGTGTTGTTTCTTCACTTGCACATTCTATTTATTTCTTGCATAACATTACCTTCATTATTCTTATTTATCGATCTTTACTCATCTCAATAAGAAGACAATTGAGCACATCAACTCATAGTCTAGAAGAATATTAGAGAAGAAGTTCTAGAGCCCTTCATGAAAAAATCGGCTTCACTTCTTATTTTGAGTGATAGGTTTGCATCATTTATCAGAGATTATTGTTATTCCGTATTTGATTAGCATTACACCTATTCACCCTCCTCTAGGTGTATTTACAATTGGTATCAGAGTCTTGAACTCTAGATTTTGGTTTAACCACATTCGAGAGATCCTTTAGCTAACCACTTCATTTGCATTTTCATTTGCTATCCACACTAGTTATTATGGCCGAAGGAATTAAGACTCCGTCAAAGTTTGATGGCCTTAACTTTATCATATGGAAGGTTAAGATGACTGTTTTTTTACAATCCCTAGGAAGCTGGGTTGCAAAGGTAGTGATCAAACCATTTAGTGTACCCGTTGGTGATAAGGACACATGGTCTGATATTTTCACCAAGAAATTTGATGCTAATGTAAAAACACACTATGCATTGCTTCAGCCTTGAATAATGATAATATAGCTAGGTTCATTCATTTTAACTCCGCCTATGAAATTTGGTCACGCTTAATTGTCACACACGAGGGGACATCACAAGTCAAGAGAGCTAAGATTGATCTCTTGCGTTTCTAATATGAGAATGTTGTCATGCATGATAATGATTTTATTCATGACATGATTCCAAGTTTTACTAAAATTACCAATGGTCTTGCTTCTCTATGTGATGCTATTGATAATGACCAAAAAGTGAGGAAGGACATTCGTGCTCTACCACCATCATGGGAGTTCAAAGTTACAATATTAAAAGAGCTCAATGACAAGGAAGAGGGAGCTCATAAGTCTTATCGGCAACCTTAAGACTCATGAGATGAGAGGAAGGCTAGCAAAGACATGACGCCTCAAAAGAAAAATATGATTGCCTTCAAGTCCAATTTCACTATCTCTGATGAAGATGATGAAGGCATCTCTCTCCTTATGAAGAGTGTGAGGACGTACAACAAAACCAAACTCAATAATGAAGACATTGGAAATGAGATGAGAAAAAGATCATTTGCTTCAATTGTCGGAAGCCAAGACACATTGTTGTGAAATGCCCGAAAACCAAAAGCAAGCCATCTACCTCAAAGAAGCCCTACAAGAACAAGGCTCTCAAAGTAACATGGGATTCAGAGAGTGAATCCGAAGAAGAGTTGAACACGGCAAATATGTGTTTTATGGCTAATGACAACACACCAAGGTAACATCCGAACCATCCCTAGATGATTGTGAATTGACCATGGATGAATTGGGTGAAGCTTTTGAAGAACTCTCTCATAACTATGATCTTTTTAAGAAAAAATATTTAAAAATGAAAAAAGTAAATGAATTTCTTAAAAATCATGTTATTACTCTTTCAAAAGAAATAAATGTTTTGTCTTCTAAACTTATTTCTACACAAAAGGATTTTAATGCATACAAAGTTTCTTGTAAAGCAAAATTTTTTTGATTGATGAAAATGAGATTTTTATTTTAAAAATCAAAATTAACACTTTGAAAAATGTTTTAAAAAAAATATGAGTTTGATAAGACTAGATTAGAGGTCATGTTTCCTAAGAGACACACTCCAACGATACATGTTCACACTCATCATGCTACACATGCCCACACTCATCAAGCACAATATGCCCACACGCATCATGCTAAACATGTCACATATAAGTGTAAATCACCTAGAGGGGGGGGGGGGTGAATAGGTGATAATGCTAATCTAGAAACTAAGTGCGCTAAATACGGAAGTTAAAACAAATTTTGCAATCACTTAATACAACCAACAAGTGTAGCCGAATTCCCCGTGAAGGGCTCTGGACTAACTCCTCTTGATTCCCCTAGATATGGGTTGAGGTGCTATATGAAGCTCTTGCGGTTAAGTATAAGTGAGGTACACACACAAGCAATCCAAGCATATAAGGATAAGCAATATGAATCAAATGCAAGGACAACACAAGCATACAAGATATGAATGAATGAATGATGCTTTGCACAAATGTAAAGAGAGAGAGTTTAGAGATAATGGATCAAACGCAAACACAAAGATATGTTTCGAGATTCGAGCCCCTAGCTCTACATCCCCGCCTTCACCGAGAAGGATTTCCAATCCACTAAAGGAGTACCGAACTCCACTCTCAACTTTACAATGCCACCGAGGCAATACAACCACAATCCACCTCTACCGAAGAGGGATAAGGCCCGTAGCCAACAACAAAAACAATCACCTCTACCGAGGAGGGATTCAAACCAATACCACTCCGATCAACCTCTACCAAAGAGGGATACACAAATATAAGGAGGGTTTACAACTTGGAGGCTCAATCAACCTCAAACTATCTCTTTTCCACAAACAAAGATCCTAAATAGATTAGGATAGAAGATATAGCTCAAGTGGATATCAAGGTGTTTTTGGAAATCAAATAACAAAGAAAAACTACTTAGGAAATCTCTTGTAGATGATAGAAATGAAAATCCAAACAATATCCCAAAAACCTAGTTTTCTTTGATTTTCCAAACCCTTAAAAAACAATAAAGATGAAATCTTTTAAAGCACTAAAACACTTTTAAAACTTGTAAAAACACTTCAGAAAAGTACGAATTTTTGCTCTTGAAAATCTTATGTAAATCCCCAAAGAGATGGGGTATTTATAGCCCAAACAGAAAATTAGTCGTTAGGCTGATCTGGCAGCCTGACAGGCTTGCGGTCGGCTGGCCGGCTGACCGTCAACGATCAGAAATATGACCGTTGGGGCAATACGGTCGACCGCCCGGTCGACCGCCCAGATACAGAGAGCAGACTTCTCTGCTCCGGTCGACCGCTCGGTCGACAGAGAGCAAGGCTCTCTGATTCGGTCGGCCGACCGGCCCTGTGTCTGACAAACGTGCACAGGGCTGTGCACGTCAATCGACCGCAACGGTCGACTGGCCCTTGGTTCGGTCGACCGTCCGGTCGGCAGACATGGCCTGTCAGCCATAGTCTGGGTCAGAAAAACAGTTAAACATATTTCTAAAAATTCTTTTAAGTCTTCTAAAAATCTCCAAAAATAGTTTTAACATTTTGCATTGATATATAAACATGTGATAAAAATTTCAACTCAAATATCAAGCATATGAAACTATTTTTGTGTCTTATCATTTTTACCAAAAACCAAAACTTGTATTTTATCAAACTTTGATTTTTCAATACATGAATAGGAAAGTCAAAATAAGTTTGTATAGGAAGTTTAAGCATGCATGTATAATTAGAATACATCTATTATACATATAAACCATTTAAACTTGTTTTGATCAATCTATTCATGAAAACCAAATTCAAACATAAAAACGTGTGTGTGTTGTGCACTTAAGCATATCAACTATTCTTATCTTTACAAATGGATCTAAAACACACAAAACTAAACTAGGATACCTAAGTCTTCTTGATGATCTTCATCTTCAAGTTGACTCGATCCCAAACGCGTGATCAACTTAGTGCAAAGGCATGATCTTGATGCTCGGGCACTGGAATCACCAAGTGAAGGCTTCCAAACTCCTCTTTTTGCAGCAATCACCAACTAATATCTTGATCAATGATCTGTAATTAAAATCACAAGATTATTAGTAAACATAACTACATGAGTTAATCATCATCAAAGCTAGAGAGGAAGGCCTCCGGCCAACAATCTCCCCCTTTTTGATGATGACAAAACTCATGGAGTTATATATGCATGGATTAAAGTTAAGCTTCAAAGAAGCTCCCCCTTAACTCATGCATAAACAAATAAACATAAGTATGCAATGAATATTAAACATGAAACATGCATAGATATGCATAAATAATAAAAGGTTCTAGATACCAATGAAATGTTCAAAAACAAAACATGCTCTAAATACCAATTAAAATTAAACTAAATTAAACTTAATATATGCAAAACATAAACATGCATATATAAAACACAATCAAACTCAAAATCTTTCTCCCGCTTTTTGTCAATCATCAACAAAGGGGTAAAAATCAAAACAAAACAAAATCTTTTCCCCCTTTTTAATACAAAGAAACAATCATCAATAAGGGGTAAATAAAGACAATGTTCTCCCCCTTTTTGTCTAAAATAAAAACAAAATCAAATAGGGGTGACAATCAATTAAGATATCAATTGAAAAAGTAACATCTTGATACCAATTGAAAGTAAACATAGATCAATAAAATAAATGGTATATGCTATATACATTGAAGAGGAAGATGTGAAGCTTCCCTACATAGATACATTACATGAAGGAGGGATGACAAGCCCTAATTCACATAACGTACACTATGCAATGCATAAGAGGAGATGTGAAGCTCCCCCTACACACGTGTACCACATAAAGGAGATTGTCAAGCTCTTCAATACAAGATACACTCATCATGAATCTATATGTAGAAGAGATGCTAAGCTCTCCTTGCATAGAGGCAATACAAATCAAAACTTTTGTATATTTCCTTTAAACAAAATTTTGAATTTTCTCAATTGAAAATCTAATTCTCAATAAAACAAATTTGATACCAATTAAAAGTATTATTCTTTTTAAACATTTAAACAAATTTGATTTTGATATCATATGTTTTAAATAAAAACTTTTAATCATAAAGTGTGGGAGTGGAAATACAAATACCAATTGAAATATGAAAATCGAATTTTCTCCCCCTTTATGAAATACCAACAAAACAATGCATAGGCTTGAAATAAGATACCAATTGAAAATTGAATCAATTGAAACAAAGTTGAAGCTCAAGCCTTAGCATAAACAAATATATATGTATGAAAAATAGATACCAATTGAAATTGATATTCTTTGAAAAGTAAGCATACATATACGAAAATATATGAGTATACAATAAAAGTCAAAATTGATACCAATTGAAAGAATTTCAATGATACCAATTGAAACAACAATAATGATCAAGTGTATACATCATATAACTACCACCCATTCATGCACAAGTTTAAAAGATATTCAAGAAGGGTATACATGGCATGGTCTCCCAACCAACCGCCCTTGGATGGTAGGGGTTTTCAAAATAGATTTGAAAAATAAAGTATGTTTAAAAACTCTACGAAAAAGAAGAATATCGCAACTAGTTAAATGAAAAAACTTGTAAACTAGTACGAAATCCTTCAAATAAGGAATAAAAACGAATTATTTTTCATGAAATAAAAATTCACATGATATCAAACACTCAAGTCAATTAAGCAAAAATATGACTCATGAAAAACAAAACATGAGTAAACAATAAATGGATCATAATCATGAAAGATAGACAATAAGCTCAATATTCCTTTAAACATGAAACATGAAAATCATCAAAACTATTTAATCTTCAAGGTATATGTATGTCTTACACAAATTAAAGTATACATACATATCCAAACACAACGAGTCCACAAAGATATATGTATGAAGGCACGTGGCTCAAAAGGATGTATATGTATAACAATATTTAGATAAAATGGACATATACATGAAGTTAAATATAAACACATGGAAGAAAAAAACATGAAAATCGAATTTTCATTAAAACAAATTTCATTTTAAGGTATTGAAGGTTCACCTAGAGGGGGGTGAATAGGTGATGGCTAATCTAATGGTCACTTAATGATGAATGATGTGGAAGCTAAAAACAATTATGACCTAATTAAATCTTTTACACTAAACACCACGTATAACACAAGAGTGTTGCCGAATTTCCCGTGAAGGGCTCTGGACAAACTCTCTAGATTCCCCTTGAATGGGTTGAGGTGCCGGGTTGGCTCTCTTGGTTAAATACAAGTGTTAGTCAACAAACCCAAGCAAGTATACAATATGAGCACAATAAATATATCAAGCATATAAAGATAGACAATAAAGCATGCAAGATATAAAAGAGACAAAGAGAGAGAGAGAGAGAGAGAGAGAGAGAGAGAGTGAGCAATCGCAAACACAAGGGTATGTTTCGAGGTTCGAGCACACTTGCTCTACATCCCCGCCTTCGACACACAAAGGATTTCCACTATGCAAGATCCCAATGGATCTCTCCTCGGTGCCGCAACACCTACAAGCCCTCGGACTCCCTAGTCCCGTACACACGCAAGCTCATTAGCTCGCCGAGGCCGCACCTTAAACACGGAGTTCACAACCGAACTCTAAACCACCGCGAGCACACTTGCCCGCCTCCTCAAAGAACAAAGAAAAGATCTTTGGTGATCACAACACTTTGATCACCTAAAGCACTCTCACTACAACACTCCTATAGAATGAATAATTAATGGATGCTCAAGTGTTTGTGTGAGAAAAGCAAGGAAGAGAATGGTGGAGGAAAACTCAAAGAATCACTTTAAAACACTCTTGATAAAACTTCCCTTTAGATAGGAAATATTTGCTCTCTATTTTGTGGAGAAAAGCTTCTGAAAAGAGTGGGAAAAACTGGCTCTAAAATAATCTCCAAATCTTAAAGAAAACAGCCCCCAAATGACCCTTTATATAGAGTCTGGAAAACTAGCCGTTGGGGCTCTGTCAGAGCTGCCGGTCGACCCGCCCGGTCGACCGCCAACGGTCAGAAATCCGACCGTTGGAGCCACGGTCGACCGCCCGGGTCGACCGAGCTACTGGAGCAGAGAGTCGAACTCTCTGTCGGTCGACCCGTACGGTCGGCCGAACTTTCTAGAGAGTAGAGCTCTCTGGAGCGGTCGACCCGTACGGTCGCCCGTCCTCTAGTGCACAAAGACGTGCACGTCTGTGCACGTCGGTCGACCGACTTCAGTGTTAGTCGACTATAAAGGAAGCAAGTCGACTTATCTGAAGCCTGAAACAGAAAACTGGGATTTAAAACTTGGTCTTTTTGATTGAAATAAAATACCATAAAATATATAAAAATCTACAAAAATAGTTTAACCAATATACTTTGATATACAAACATGCTTGCACAAAATCAAGGCATGTTATAAAGATTGGACTATTTCTGTAACTTTAAAAATATTTGGCTCATGATAAAACTGTTTTTTCAAAACAATATTTTCCAAAACTCTTCATCAAATACAAAAATAAGATATACTTTTAAAGCATAGTGTTTATGGATATGATCCACTACACAATCAAGATGAAATATCTATGTTTTTGGCATTAAGCATAAACTTGGTTTTGGTTGAAAGATGTAAACATGAATATCAAAAACCAAATAGTATTTTGTCACAAAGAAAAATCTTTTCTAAACTAAAAAATCTTTTATGAAAACAATTTTATCAAGAGTGTGTGTATATGTACTTGAGCAATCCACCACTATTCTATCCTTTACATTTTTAACTAAAACAAAAACAAAATCTTATACCTAGACACAAGTCTTGATCTTGAAGTCTTCCTTGAAGTCTTCTCATCATCTTGACTTAGTCCAAATGCAATCCAACGAGCTCGACTCCTCTTGAGTACTTGATGTGAACTTGATGCATAGGCTCGTGAATCAACCGGTGCTAGCTTCAAAATATGTCTTTAAATCCTTTGTTGAAGCTCCACACCTACTAAGATCTTGATAACAAATCTGTCACTAATTAAATACAAGATCATTAGTAAACATAACTTCATGAGTTGATCATCATCAAAACTAGGGTGATAGGCCTTTGGGCTAACAATCTCCCCCCTTTTGATGATGACAAAACTCATGAAGTTATATATGCATGGATTAAAGTAAAGCTTCAAAGAAGCTTCCCCTTAACTCATGCATAGACATAAATAATAATATATGACACTCATGTATAGACATAAATAATAATATATGACAATAAAGCTCATAAATATGTATGCAAATGTATGGAGATAAAACATATCAAATTCTTTTTCTTCTATTTGCAAAACAAAACATATATGCATAAACAATCCTTTTTCACAAAACATGCATATAAATCCAAAATCTTTCTCCCCCTTTTTGTCAATCATCAACAAAGGGGTAAAAACACAATCAACAAATTTTTCTCTCCCTTTTTGTCATAAACAAAGAGATCAATAAGGGATCAAATCAAATATATCAATAAAAGGTTATATGCGATATACATTCATGAAGAGGAAGACATTAAGTTAGCTCCCCTACACATATGCATTACATGAAGAAGGGATGACAAGCCCCAATTCACATAACACATATTATGTAATACATAAGAGGAGATGTGAAGCTCCCCCTACACACGTGTACCATATAAAGAAGAGTTGTCAAGCTCCTCAATTTATAATACACTCAACGTGAATCTATATGTAGAAGAGATGTAAAGCTCTCCTTGCATATAAGAAATACAAATCAAAATTTTTTTTTAATTTTTCTTAAACAAAATTTTTAAAGGTATCAGAGCTTTTGTAAAACAAACAAATTTTAAGATACCAAATTGAAAATAATCATTATTGTAAAATATATTGATACCAATAGTAAACATAACGATCAAAAATTTTATTTTTCATCATAAATTTTGTGCTTTAAAAATGTGAACCAATAGTAAGTTAAGCACATGAAAATCATATATATATGTATGAAATGAGTATACCAATTGAAATTGATACATACATATATAAGAAAACAAAATATGAGTATATACAAAAATTATCAATTGAGATACCAATTGAAAGAGTCCAATGATACCAATTGAAATAACAATGTAAATCAAGTGTATATCTCATAACCTACCACTCTTCATATGCTCAAGATAGAAGATTTTCAATGAAGCATACAAGGCATAATCGCCCATCCATCCTCCCATCGATGGTAGGGGTTTTCAAAAATAGATTCGAAAAATAAGTTTTGTTTGAAAAACTCTACCAAATGAAGAACTATTAACTAGTTAAAGTAATTTTTGAAAAACTAATTAAAGATCCTTCAAAACATGAAATCAAAGCATATGTATTTCATGAATCATACTAAATACATAAAAGTTCAAGCACTCATAGTCCATAAAGCTCAAAATAATCTTGAAAAGTAAAAGATGAGTGTTCAAAGGTTATGTAAATAGCATTTTCATGAAAATAGACATTGAAGCTCAAAAAAAAAGGTCATAAGTCACATTTTAAATAAAAAAATCATCAATTTTTTTTATTTTATCAAACAAACATGAAAATTCATTTTTCATTAACACAAAGCACACTTCTAGGTATATGTATGATTTATCCAATCCTAACAATACACATACATATCCCAAACATAAAAGAGTCTATCAAATGTATTTGCATGAAGGCAAGAGACTCACGAGTATACATGTATATTTATTAGAATTGAGTTAAAAATACATATACATGAAGTAAAGCATAAAATTGGCAAAGCATGTATAAATGAGAATCATCAAAACTAGTCTATACATGTGCATATAGTGGGTACAAATGAGCATGAAGTTCAAAAAATATATATAAATCAAATGTAGCTCACTATTTGTACATGTATAAATGCAAGTTTGACACATTCTACATCTAAGCATGTAAATACCACATGAAGCACAAAAATATGAACATGCTATATGATATATGAGATTAAAAGCATGTACATAAAAAGTAGGAGTTTAGAGATTGTTACCAACTCTAAAGCTCCAAGTTTGGTGGTCTTTCCCACCAAAACCTCCTTGATAGCGATGCATCCATATATGTGTCCATCAAGTCCAAGTGCATCCACCATCAAGGCACCATGTCTCTCACGTCTTGAGAGATCCCTCACCTACATCAAAAACATGGGGTGGGGTTTTGGTACCCATTTTCTTTTGGGTCCTTTAGGGTTAGTCTTGTAAGGAACCCAAACATTTTTATTTTTAGCAAAATTTAAAGCATTTATCTTATCATAATAAAATTTTGCTAAATGGCCATTGCGGCCACAATGTGTACACTTGTACACCTTAGTATGCTTATGAGTGTGATTGTGATCGTGGCGTGCAACATAAGCAAATGCATGATGAGAGTGATGTTCATGAACATGAGGAGTTTGTTTCTTTGCAAATAAGGATTCCAATTTTTGTGATTAAATGCACACGAGCTCAAAGTAGAGCTCAAACTATCCATTTTATTTTTCAAATTCTTAATCTCACTATCATCAATGGTAGCATGTAAAGAGTAGTGAGAAATAGAATCATTTTCTTCTTTTTAGAAACTTTTTCTTTTTCCTTTTCTTTTTCAAAAATTTTCTTCATTAAAGAAGTATTTTCTTGCAAAATGATTTCTTTTTGTTTTTCCACAAAATAATTTTATCCTTCAAAATAGTGTTCCCTTCACACAAATCATTTAATTTAGACATAAGGGAAACATTTTCATCTTTCAAATCTCCTTTTTCTTTTTCTAAGCATGTAATCTTATTTCTAAATGAATCTTATTCTATATGCATGCAATCAAATTTCTTTTTCAAATTTTTATTATCCTTTTTAATCATGTCATATTTTTCAAGCAATAATTGACAAAATGTAGAAAGCTCTTCATATGACATGTTAACATCCTCATCCTCGTATTCGGTAGTTACCTCAAGGGGGTTATCCCTTGGACCATATAGCACGCGTTGGAGGTGTTGCTTCCAACGTCCGAATCGCTCCCGGCATAATATTGTTCTTTTTCACCAAGGGAGATGAGGGTATTCCAAACTACAAAAGCCGAATCAAAGTTAGAAACTCTAGATAAATAACATCATCTAGGGTTGACTTTAAAGCATTAAAGGCTTTTGCATTAGCCTCAAAATTCTTACCATATAAACAATAATCATTATTAGTAGTGGCAAGATAAACATTATAACCTAAGCCTTTGAGGTACAAGGACATCTTCACCTTCCAAATTTGGATGTTAAGAATGTCAAAGGTGGGTGGTGACATGAAGTCCATGGTGTGTGTACAAAATATTGTGATTAGCCTAAAAATGAGAATCTTTTACTCTAAGTTGTTAGACCTAAAATCAGAGAACCTGGCTCTGATACCATTTGAAGGTTCACCTGGGGGGTTGAATAGGTGATGGCTATTCTAATGGTCACTTAATGATGAATGATGCGGAAGCTAAAAACAATTATGACCTAATTAAATCTTTTACACTAAACACCACGTATAACAGAAGAGTGTTGCCGAATTCCCCGTGAAGGGCTCTGGACAAACTCCTCTAGATTCCCCTTGAATGGGTTGAGGTGCCGCGTTGGCTCTCTTGGTTAAATACAAGTGTTAGTCAACAAACCCAAGCAAGTATACAATATGAGCACAATGAATATATCAAGCATATAAAGATAGACAATAAAGCATGCAAGATATAAAAGAGACAAATAGAGAGAGTGAGCAATCGCAAACACAAGGGTATGTTTCGAGGTTCGAGCACACTTGCTCTACATCCCCGCCTTCGACACACGAAGGATTTCCACTATGCAAGATCCCAATGGATCTCTCCTCGGTGCCGCAACACCTACAAGCCCTCGGACTCCCTAGTCTCGTACACATGCAAGCTCACTAGCTCGCTGAGGCCGCACCTTAAACACGGAGTCCACAACCGAACTCTAAACCACCGCGAGCACACTTGCCCACCTCCTCAAAGAACAAAAAAAAGATCTTTGGTGATCACAACACTTTGATCACCTAAAGCACTCTCACTACAGCACTCCTATAGAATGAATAATCAATGGATGCTCAAGTGTTTGTGTGAGAAAAGCAAGGAAGAGAATGGTGGAGGAAAACTCAAAGAATCACTTTAAAACACTCTTGATAAAACTTCCCTTTAGATAGGAAATATTTGCTCTCTATTTTGTGGAGAAAAGCTTCTGAAAAGAGTGGGAAAAACTGGCTCTAAAACAATCTCCAAATCTTAAAGAAAACAGCCCCCAAATGACCCTTTATATAGAGTCTGGAAAACTAGCCGTTGGGGCTCTGTCAGAGCTGCCGGTCGACCTGCCCGGTCGACCGCCAACGGTCAGAAATCCGACCGTTGGAGCCACGGTCGACCGCCCGGGTCGACCGAGCCACTGGAGTAGAGAGTCGAACTCTCTATCGGTCGACCCGTACGGTTGGCCGAACTTTCCAGAGAGCAGAGCTCTCTGAGCGGTCGACCCGTACGGTCAGTCGTCCTCCAGTGCACAAAGACGTGCACGTTTGTGCACGTCAGTCGACCCAACCGGTCGACCGACTTCAGTGTTAGTCGACTATAAAGGAAGCAAGTCGACTTGTCTGAAGCCTGAAACAGAAAACTTGGATTTAAAACTTGGTCTTTTTGATTGAAATAAAATCCCATAAAATATATAAAAATATACAAAAATAGTTTAACCAATATACTTTGATATACAAACATGCTTGCACAAAATCAAGGCATGTTATAAAAGATTGGACTATTTCTGTAACTTTGAAATATTTGGCTCATGATAAAACTGTTTTTCCAAAACAATATTTTCCAAAACTCTTCATCAAATAAAAAAACAAGATATACTTTTAAAGCATAGTGTGTATGGATATGATCCACTACACAATCAAGATAAAATATCTATGTTTTTGGCATTAAGCATAAACTTGATTTTGGTTGAAAGATGTAAACATGAATATCAAAAACCAAATAGTATTTTGTCACAAAGAAAAATCTTTTCGAAACTAAAAAATCTTTTATGAAAACAATCCTATCAAGAGTGTGTGTGTATATGTACTTGAGCAATCCACCACTATTCTATCCTTTACATTTTTAACTAAAACAAAAACAAAATCTTATACCTAGAGTCCTAGACACAAGTCTTGATCTTGAAGTCTTCCCTTGAAGTCTTCTCATCATCTTGACTTGGTCCAAATGCAATCCAACGAGCTCGACTCCTCTTGAGTACTTGATGTGAACTTGATGCATAGGCTCGTGAATCAACCGGTGCTAGCTTCAAAATATGTCTTTAAATCCTTTGTTGAAGCTCCACACCTACTAAGATCTTGATAACAAATCTGTTACTAATTAAACACAAGATCATTAGTAAACATAACTTCATGAGTTGATCATCATCAAAACTAGGGTGATAGGCCTTTGGGCCAACAGGTATATGTATGATTTGTCAATACAAGAAGTATACATACATATCCCTAAACACAATTGAGTCCATATATAGATTTGCATGAAAGGCAAATGACTCAAGGGGTATGCATGTATATCTTAAAGTTTGGCAAAATGGACATATACATGAAATGAAAACTCATAAAAATAAAACAAATCCAAAAATAGAATTACAAGTTTAAAATGCATGGATCATCAAAATTAGACTATACTAGCACATCTAATGGGTTCAAATAAGCATTCAAGTACAAACATATATAGATTTATTTGTGACCCACTATATGCGCAAATATATATACTAGTTCTAATGAAAACTAACATCTAAACATATAATCAAATCATGAAGCATAAAAACACGATATAAATCATTAAGAGTAGGTATATACTTGTATCATAAACATGAAGCATCAAAACAAGATCATAAACATCCATATGATCATTATGTACATGCATGTGTATTAGATCTAGGTCATACATATTAGTTTAAAATAAGGTGAGAACACTAAAGATAGATCCATATAAACATGGGTGCCTCAAATAACTAGATATGTATATCACTATTCTAATAAACATGGCATAGACATAATGAACAATAAAACATGACATGCTATAAATCAATGACATGAAAAGCATGTAAATTAAAACGGGAGTAAAGGATTGTCACCAAAACGAAGAAGCAACTCTCCTTGTCTCCAAAATATGGTGGTCCTTTCCACCAAACTTCCCTTGAAAGTGATGCATCCAAATAATCTCCTTAAGTACGGAACGCATCCACTCCAAGGTACCGCTACTCTCACGTCATGCGAGAGCCCATACCTACATCAAATACACGAGGGGTGGTCTTTGGTACCCACAACTTTTTGGGTCCATGGGGGTTAGTATCATTCCTAACCCAAACAAATTTATTTGCTAAATTACAATCATGTATACGATCAAAACAAAATTTAGCAAGGTGGCCCTTACGTTTACAATGTGTACAAGTGTACACATGAGCATACATGTGATGGGTGTGTCCGTGAGGAGCATGTGTATGCCGTGGGGGGTGTGCATGAAAAGATGGAACTTGTTTCTTTCAAAATAAAGATTCCAAACGTGTATGGCCCACAACACATTGGCTCAAAGTGGAGCCCAAACAATCAATATTCTTCTTTAGCATGGATATATCATTTTTAATCAAAGAAGAAGTGTGGCATGCAATGGGTGTGCTAGATGGAACTACCCTAGCATGGCAAACATGTGCATCTAAATCATTTTTCAAAACAATATTTTCTTTAAATAAGCTTCTAAATCCTTTGAAATAGAATCAATTTTTATTTTCAAAGAATTATTTTATTTTACAACAAATTCAATTTTTGAAGACAAAACTTTATTTTTGTTCAAAACATTTTCACAATCATTTTTAGTTTTCAAAAATTCATTTTCCTTAAGTGCAAGATCAAGTTGAGATTTTAATGAATCCCTATCATTAGAAATCTCCTCTTTCTCTTGCAAAACCATGTTAAACTTAGAAATCCTAGACTTTTCTTTTCAAAATTTTATATTTTTCAAACAATTTTTCACAAACAATAGATTACTCTTCATTCAAAGTATTAGCATCCATATAAACATGATCATCAAATGAAGAGCTAGCACTATCTAGTTGAGTATCCGAGTATACCTCAAGGGAGTCATTCCCTTGGACCGTATAGCATTGTTGTGGCTCGGATTCATCTCCACTAGATTCCTCCTCTTGTTGGATTTGTAATTGAAACTCGGAGGTGGTTGTGGTTGTCAACATGTTCCACACTGCAAATGCGGAATCAAAGTTAGAAGCAAGCATAAGATATTCTTTTGAAAGCGTGCTTCTAATGGCCTTTAGGGCAAGTGCATTAGCCTCTATATGCCTGCTATCACTAAGGTAGGATTCCTTGGTAATGGCAAGGTGAACCTTATAACCTAGGGTTTGGAGGTATATGGACATCCTAGTCTTCCAAACAAGAATGTTGGAAGGGTCAAACATAGGTGGGGTCATGAAGTCCATGGATGTAAACTATATGTGTGCAAACAAGCAAATGCAAATGTAGATTAGCAAACAAGGATCTCACTCCTAGGATGTTAAGCCTAAGTATCAGGAGCGTAGGCTCTGATACCAATTGTAAATTACCTAGAGGGGGGTGAATAGGTGATAATGCTAATCTAGAAACTAAGTGCGCTAAATGCGGAGTTAAAAAAATTTTTACAATCACTTAATACAACCAACAAGTGTAGCCGAATCCCCCGTGAAGGGCTCTGTACTAACTCCTCTTGATTCCCCTAGATATGGGTTGAGGTGCTATATGAAGCTCTTGTGGTTAAGTATAAGTGAGGCACACACACAAGCAATCCAAGCATATAAGGATAAGCAATATGAATCAAATGCAAGGACAACACAAGCATACAAGATATGAATGAATGAATGATGCTTTGGACAAATGTAAAGAGAGAGAGTTTAGAGATAATGGATCAAATGCAAACACAAAGATATGTTTCGAGGTTCGAGCCCCTAGCTCTACGTCCTCACCTTCACCGAGAAGGATTTTCAATCCACTAAAGGAGTACCGAACTCCTCTCTCAACCTTACAATGCCACCGAGGTAATACAACCACAATCCACCTCTACCGAAGAGGGATAAGGCCCGTAGCCAACAACAAACACAATCACCTCTACCGAAGAGAGATTCAAACCAATACCACTCCGATCAACCTCTACCAAAGAGGGATACACAAATATAAGGAGGGTTTACAACTTGGAGGCTCAATCAACCTCAAACTGTCTCTTTTCCACAAAATAAAGATCCTAAATAGATTAGGATAGAAGATATAGCTCAAGTGGATATCAAGGTGTTTTTGAAAAGCAAATAACAAAGAAAAACTACTTGGGAAATCTCTTGTAGATGATAGAAATGAAAATCCAAACAATATCCCAAAAACCTAGTTTTCTTTGATTTTCCAAAACCCTTGAAAAACAATAAAGATGAAATCTTTTAAAACACTAAAACACTTTTAAAACTTGTAAAAACACTTCAGAAAAGTAAAAATTTTTGCTCTTGAAAATCTTATGTAAATCCCCAAAGAGATGGGGTATTTATAGCCCAAATAGAAAACTAGCCGTTAGGCTGATCTGGCAGCCTGACAGGCTTGCGGTCGGCTGGCCGGCCGACTGCCAACGGTCAAAAATATGACCGTTGGGGCAATACGGTTGACCGCCCGGCCGACCGCCCAGATACTGAGAGCAGACTTCTTTGCTCCGGTCGACCGCTCGGTCGACCGCCCAGATACAGAGAGCAAGGCTCTCTGATTCGGTCGGCCGACCGGCCGACCGGCCCTGTGTCTGACAAACGTGCACAGGGCTGTGCACGTCAGTCGACCGCAACAGTCGACTGGCCCTTGGTTCGGTCGACCGTCCGGTCGGCCGACATGGCCTGTCAGCCATAGTCTGGGTCAGAAACTGGGTCAGAAAAACAGTTAAACATATTTCTAAAAATTCTTTTAAGTCTTCTAAAAATCTCCAAAAATAGTTTTAACATTTTGCATTGATATATAAACATGTGATAAAATTTTAACTCAAATATCAAGCATATGAAACTATTTTGTGTCTTATCATTTTTATCAAAAACCAAAACTTGTATTTTATCAAACTTTGATTTTTCAATACATGAATAGGAAAGTCAAAATAAGTTTGTATAGGAAGTTTAAACATGCATGTATAACTAGAATACATCTATTATACATATAAACCATTTAAACTTGTTTTGATCAATCTATTCATGAAAACCAAATCCAAACATAAAAACGTGTGTGTGTTGTGCACTTGAGTATATCAACTATTCTTATCTTTACAAATAGATCTAAAACACACAAAACTAAACTAGGATACCTAAGTCTTCTTGACGATCTTCATCTTCAAGTTGACTCGATCCCAAACGCGTGATCCACCGAGTGCAAAGGCATGATCTTGATGCTCGGGCACTGGAATCACTAAGTGAAGACTTCCAAACTCCTCTTTTTGAAGCAATCACCAACTAATATCTTGATCAATGATCTGTAACTAAAATCACAAGATTATTAGTAAACATAACTACATGAGTTAATCATCATCAAAACTAGAGAGGAAGGCCTCCGGGCCAACAATAAGCATGCTCATGTTTCACATACACATCATGCATTTATATATGGTAGAGCTTATACTTGTACGTATTGTGGTCAGAAGGGCCACTTAGCTAAGTTTTACTTTGATCGCATTAATGCTTCAAATGATCATGTTTGGGTTCGAAGAACTAACACTATAAAACCTAAGAAAATATGGATACCAAAATCAATAATTTCTTCACTTGATATAGGTACGCACCAAGGCTCCAAGACATAGGGAGTGGTGGTACCTTGATAGCGGTTGCTCAAGGCAAATGACTTGGGATATTAACAACTTTGCAACCCTATCAAGGTATCATGAAGGTGGCACCATCACCTTCGGATATGATTTAAAGGCAAAATCATTAGTATATGTAATATCAAAATTGGCTCATCTCCTTTAATAGAAAATGTTATTGTGGTTGAAGGTCTCAAGCATAATCTCTTGAGCATTAGCCAACTTTGTGATAAAGGTTTTAAAGTTATTTTTGATGATTTCAATTGTGATGTTTTAAATAAGAAAACAAATATTGTATTCTTTCTGGTAAAATAATATTTATATGATTGATATGTTAAATTTATATTGCAATGCTACTTGTTTAAATGCTTTTAATGAAAATTCTTGGTTATGACATAGGATATTAGGCCATATTTCATTTGACCATTTATCTAGAATTAACTCTAAGGAATCGGTGAAGGGTATTATTTACTTGAAATTTAAAAAAGACCGCATTTGTGATGCATGCCAACTTGAGAAACAAGCCAAGTCTTCTTTAAAAATAATCATGGATATCATGACATATAGACCAATAGAGTTCATCCACATAAATTTGCTTGGTCCAACAAAAATCAAAAGTCTTAATGGTAATCGTTTTGTTTTGTTTTAGTTGATGATTTTTTTAGATTTACATGGGTTTTCTTTTGAAACACAAAGACGAAGCTTTTTTGTATTTTCATGTTTTTAGGAAAAAAAAGTTGAGAAAGAAAAAAATTTTGATTTTGTGCATAAGGAGTGATAGAGGTGGTGAATTCATTAACCTTTCCTTTATCACTTATTATAAAGAAAATAAAATTAAACATGAACTATCTTGTTCTAGAACTCCACAATAAAATGGAGTCATTTAAAACAAGAATCGCACTCTTCAAGAGATGGTTAGGACAATGATTAGTGAATATAGGCTCCCTCAATATGTATGGGCCGAGGCCGTAAACACTTCATATTACATATCGAATATAATTTATTTTTGCAAAAATACTTCCAAAACTCCTTTTGAGATTTACCTTTTGAGAAAACTAAATGTTTCATAATTTAGAGTTTTTAGTTGTAAATGTTTTATATTAAACACGAAGGATAATTTAGATAAATTTGATGCCAAGTCATATGAAGCTATATTTGTTGGGTATTCAAATTATAGTAAGGCCTATAGAGTCTTCAATAGGTCTACTTTGATTATTGAAGAGTCAATGCATGTCAAGTTTGAGGAATATAATGCTTTTGTGAAGAATGTTGTAGAAATTGAATCCTTAGGTGAAGACATAGAGAAAATATCTTTGAAGGACTCACCAATACAAGAAGACAAGCCAAAAAATGAGAAACATGGTAAAGTTCAAGATGTTGAAGTGGAGCCAACACAACCACTTTCAAAAGATTGGAGATATACTACAAATCATCCCGAGGACCTCATCATAGGTGATGTATCTAAGGGGGTAACTACTCGCTCCAAACTCCATGATATTTGTAACCATTTTGCATTCATTTCACATATTGTGCCCAAGGACATCCTCGAAGCCGAGGGCGACTCATATTGGTTGCTTGCAATATAAGAAGAGCTTAATCAATTGAACGCAATCAAGTTTGACACCTCGTTCCTAGACCCTATGATAGACCAATCATTGGTACTAAATGAATTTTTTGGAATAAATTAGATGAGTCAGAAAATGTTATTAGGAATAAAACTAGGTTAGTGAACCAACGTTACACCCAAATCGAATGTATCGATTTTGTGAAAACCTTTGCACCGTAGCACAGCTTGATGCCATACAGATGACATTTGCTTTCACTTCATTCAAAGATTTTAAACTTTTTGAAATGAATATTAAAAGTGCATTTTTGAATGATTTTATCGAAGAGGCGTATGCTGAACAAACCCCCGGATTTATTGATCATACACATCCAGATTTTATTTTAAACTTGAAAAGGCTTTATATGGTTTAAAACAGTTCGAAGAGCTTGGTATGAAAGACTTCCTACTTTTCTGTTTTAAATGATTTTGTGAAAGGTAAAGTTGACACTATATTGTTTACAAAGTATGTTGATAGTGATATCCTTATTGTGCAAATTTATATTGATGATATCATTTTGGATCCACTAATGAAATACTTTGTAAGGATTTGAATAATGAATGAAGAAATAGTTCGAAATGTTCATCAAGCTAAATACATAAGAGAGCTTATCAAGAAATTTGAACTTGAAGATGCAAAGACAAGTAAGACTCCCAGGATACCACAACAAAGCTTGATAAGGATGAATAAGGTAAGAACATTCACATTAAACTATATAAAAGCATGATGGTAGTTTACTTTACTTGATCGCTAGTAGGCCAGATATTATGTTTGGTGGTTGTTTATGTGCTAGATTCCAATCTTGTTCTAAAGAGTCCCACTTGATTGTGATAAAACACATTAAATATCTTAAGGGCACTATTGGTGTAACGCCCCGATCCTAAAGATACGGAGTCGTTATGGCGACGTATATACGCGAGGATAATACCCCACGTATATACGCTAAGCCTAAGTTAACCTGAACAAGTTATAATCTAAACCAGATCACTGCAATAATACATATAATGACAATCCTAAGGATAGCAGATAAATGATGGCAAGAACATGGCAGCTGAAAGCAATAAATGCAGAATTAGAATATGACAGAATGTAAAGAGGTGAAATACCAGAAATAGAAGAAAGAGCGTCCAGTCCCTCGCAAGACGAACAGTCTCGTCAAACACCTACACATTAGAAACAATCGTCCAATATCTGGACGTGCAAATCCCGGGTTGTCAGAACGCGACCATAATGAGTGTGTGTGTAAAGGGGAAACAGCTCGTGCAGAAGAAACCATGTGCATATATAATAGTAAGAAATAACTACAGGTAGAAAGACTAAATAACACAATAAATAACTGAACAGTAACACATATGATAAAAAGATGAATACAGATAGCAGACAAATGACACAACTGTAAATATGCAATCAATGTCAAGGCGTGTAATCTATCACATGTCACTAGGTTGGCATCCAAGTCTGGTCATAAATCTGGTCCTGGTTACAATCATGTATACAGTCATGTGTCATAAGGCAGGGTAACCATTCAGGGTATAACACAATGTGTTCATTCAATTCATTCAATAACAATCAGTAATGTTCTACGTTATCTTTATCACTTTCCCACCGGCGTCCCACAACATCCGACAGTTCACCCTGGAGCCCGCACATCCAGTAGAACTCATCCGAACTCCGATATGCGGGTATCATTATTCGAATAGGGAAAGAGAACCAAATAACATGCATCCTAGGGGTTATCATCATACAAGTGCGTGTGGATGCTAATAGGCACTGAGAATGCAATATCACGCTAACACCAGGCGTCACGTACAATAGATAGCCCTACAGATTCAAGAGGTGGCCCCCACAGATTCAAGAGGTGGCCCCCACCATGTGTATGATGTGGCACTTTGCTCCACGTGGCACTTAGTTCCTTTCAAGATCCGCCGGACGCTAGCATGATTGTGGGATACATCCTCGTCAATCCCGACACCAGGCGGCAAACCGCCGGACGCCGGTTTGACTGTGCTATTAACAGGTCACTGTGCATGGGACATGGGTACAGGGGGTACAGGAGTACTAAATGTCAAGTAACAGTGATACAGTCATATGTCAAGGTCCAGTGAAAGGTGTCTAGTGTACAGTCAGTGAGGTAATGCCATCAATAACAATCAATACCTTATGCCATTTCAATTACTGGGATGCTACTGGACGGTAACAATATCAGTACAGTAATGATCAATCAGTAATCGTATACACGGTGAACAATATCAGTAACAGTAACAGTAACAGTAACCGTGTATACGATGAACAATAGGACTGTACCGTGGTTACGGTCAAACAATCATTTCCCAGTAACTTTCAATAACATAGATATAATAACAGTATCAGTCTAGCTACTGCTCAACGAACGGTCTCAACTAAAGCTGACCATAATCTCATCCATCCATGCTAAAGAGATATCAATAACTAATCCATCAACTTATAGTCTCAATACAATTCTCATGAATCACTAAGTATCAGTCCGTATCAGTGCAATCCAGAACGGTGACTATCATATCAAAGAATCTGTAATTAGTCCTCTCCTCAACACCAATATGTTCTAATCCTATACCCTCAACAACTGAGATCAAATAATAACTATTATCAAACTCCAAAAATGTAGATCCCTATCATAATAAGTCATCCCTGATAACTGAAATAGTCAATAACTAATCATGAAGTATATAGTATGTCCTCGAGATCATCAAGTCAACATATACTGAATCATATCGAAGTAAGGGAATCATCCTCAAATAACTTATGGTCTAGAATATCTACTCTTGATACTCAACATCCACAACATATCATCTATCAGACCCCAAATGCCAACAATGTCCATCTCATCTCAATATCAGTCAGGCCCCAATGAAAGGAATATAGATTCTGGATGACCTCTAACTCAAGATCAACCTACATCACAACTCAACTAATCCAGTCATATCTGATATGTCCTCAAATACTCAACTAATAAGGTCAGGTCTAATTACTGATCATCATTCTATGTAAATAACATAAGTTCAGATCAATCCCAAGTTATGACAACCAACTCATATTCCAATAGCTACATGATCGTCAAGTATCAAGATACATCAAAGAATCTGATATAATAATTGTCATTCCAACATATATCCATAATCAAGCTCAGCTCCCTCACTCTAACAATTTAATCTGATTCCTAAATCCTCAAGGGTTCACACTTCTATTAAGATCAAATATAATATCCCAATACTCGGTATCACAACATATACATGCATCTAAGTCCTATTAGATCAAGTCATTACCATCCAATATCCATCTCAATTACCCTCATGCTACATCCTGATATGTCTACAACAATACTCTAGATATACATAGGACATACATGGGGATTCTAACATGTATCAAGAATCACGCATATCATATTTCTATACATCCAACATGTAAAATAAACGGGAGATGACCGACCACCTTCATGCTCGGTGATCTCCACACATAAACATGTAATCTCAGTATTCTACTCGACAGTTACATAACATATAAAATAATAGCTGCAATCACTTAATAAAAGAGAGAAGGAGGAAGAGACACTCACCTGAGCTCGATCGCAAGAATCATAAGGTTCCAGTAAATCTACATAAATTATTAAATAGAAATTGTTAGATTCTTTTAAAAGAATATTTAAGGAGTTTAAATCTTAGTTAATTAGTTTGGGAGTTGGAGATATGATGCTTTAGGTTTAATGAATTTAGTAGATTTAATTTAAACTAATTTCTGATTTTTTGTTGGATTTTTAATAGGCTTTAAATCATTAAAATATTTAACGGGTTTGAATCTAACATTACGGAAAAAGGTTTAAAGAGGGTGATTTGATTTAATTCATGTTGGTATCACTCTAAAATTTTTATCTTAGAAAGAAAAAGTGTTATAGGATATTATTTATATTTTTCTCTATTTTATTTTGATATTTTTAATAATTATTTTAATTGCAAACTTACCTTCTTTTCTTCCTTTCTTTCTTATTTCTTTTTTTTTAACTGCTACAGTAGCCCAGGCCCAGTCCAGTCCAGGCCCAGGCTGGACCAGGCCTGGTTCCAAATCTTTTTTTTTTCTTATCTTTTTTTCTTTTTTTTTCTCAGACTGGGCCAGGTCTGGCCCAGTCCAGGCCTGTCTCGGCCTGGACCTGGCCAGGCCTGTTAGCCTGGGCCAGGCCAGCCTATGGCCGGGCCAAAAGTTTTTTTTTTTTTTTATAAGTGTGTGCACAGTGGGCCGGCCCAGCCCACTGTGCACTGAGAATCAAGGATCAGCAGGGGCTCTCGGCCATTGGCCGAGAGCCGCCAAAGAAATTTCCATTTTTTTTTTAATTTCCTTTTTAATCCTTTATAAAAAATGTAAATATAAGTTGGTAGATCTACAAGTATTTTAATTAGATTTTTGATTAGGTTTTGATGCATAAAAATATTCATGGAGATCTTGGTATGGACATAATTTTAATAAACTTTTTATATCAAATAAATTTGAGAAAATAGATTATTTGTATCATATTAATAATTTATTCTTATGTATCTATTCAATTTATATATATATATATATATATATATATATATATATATATATATATATATATATATATATATATATATATATATATATATTTAAAGAAATAACTGGAATTAAATTCACAAGTTGGATTTACTTACATTAGTTGTTCTTCTTTGTTTGCTCATCAATCCTTGCCTCAAAACCCCTTTCGTTCATGATCCCTTGAGGAGGAGAAGGAAGAGATGGAAAGTGGGGAGAGTTGGACTAGGGTTTCTATTGAGGAAGAAGAGAAAAAAATGTTTAGGTTCTTTGAACCTGGACTCTAATTAGGCTAGATTGCTTAATTTAGTAAGATAGGATTAGGATGAAAATTTGGATTGGAATTAAATATTTAAATTAGATTCTAGATTTGGATTTGGATTAGGATTTATTAAGATCATGATTTTGAAAATAAGATTAGGGTTAGGATTAGAATTGAGTTTTGGGTTAATGGGTAAGAATCTCATGCTAATGGGTTTTGGGCTTTAATTAAAAGAAATAAATAATATGAAGAATGAGAAAAATAGATAGTGGGCTTATGGGCTTAGACAAAAATAGAGAAAGGGGAAAAAGAATGAAAATAAGAAGTGGGCTTGGCTCAAGTGGGCTTAGCATGAAAGGAAAATAAAATGAAATGAAAAGGAGAATAGGCTTGACTTATTGGGCTTGGATTAAAATAATAATACTACTAATAGTGATTAACAATATCATAATAATAATTAACAATAATAATTACAATAATAATAATATCACCAGTAAAATAAAATAAATACTTTAGAAAAATAAAATACAGTATTTTAGATTAGAGGTATTACAATTGGAATGGCTTATGGTATCCGAAAGCCAGACAATTTTCAATGACGAGGTTTTCAGATGTCGACTATACCGGTTATAGAGTAGATAGGGAGAGCATTAGTGGAACTTGTCAATTTTTAAAAAATTGCCTTATTTCGTGGTCTTCTAAGAAACAAAATTTCATAGCCCTCTCAACCGTCGAGGCGTAGTAAGTTACGGCCGGAGTTTGTTGTGCACAAGTCTTTTAGATGAAACACTCTACTTGACTATGATTTGCATTATGATCATATCAAAATATTTTGTGATAACACCAACACTATTCATATGATTAAGAATGCAAATCAACATAGTAAGACCAAGCACATAGAGATTAGATATTATTTTCATAGAGATCACTATGAGAAAAGTGATATTGACATTGATTATATTTCCACTGATTTTTAACTTGTGGACATTTTTACTAAATCACTTTATTATAATAGATTTTTATTCATTTGTGGTGAGTTAAATGTTTGCGTTATGAATTCATGAGTTTTGAAATTGCTTCATATTTGTTTCATATAATTTTATGTATTTTCGATTGATATACATGTATTTTTATTAGTATCTCTCTTAGTTTCATGTGTTTTATTTCTTGTTTTTACTCCTTTTTAATGCATGACAAAAAGGAGAGAGATATTTGAGTTATGATATATTTTTTATATTTGATATATGAGTTTTGAGTTTCTTGTTTTGGTATAGTTTCTTATTTTTTGTATATCATGAACTTTATGTATATCCATTTTCATTACCATACTTATATGCAATGTCATGATTCATTGATTTCATTCATTGCAAAATATTTTTTGGAGGAAGGAGGTATTGAAAGATGGTAGGCTATTTATGCATATTATTTTAAATTGATAGATTCTTCATATATGCATTTATGTGACTTGCTTACATTGACAAATCTATTTGTAGTCATAATGAATTCTTGTACTCGATAGATAGCATAACTTGAGGGGAAACTTTTTCAAAGCTTTTTCCTATCATTTATTTTAAATAACTCATATGTTTTGTCATCATCAGAAAGGGGGAGATTGTTGGTCCAAGGTTACAATCACCGGTTTCTTATTTTGATGATAACAAAATATATATGATTATTTAGTACTAATCAAGTTCAACTGTTTAAGTGTGTTTCAGGGTTCAAGAAGATTCAAAAAGTTTTCTTCCTCAAAAGGAAGGTATATGAAGACCCAAGACTACTCAAGAAGGGATTGAAGCTCAAACGTGCTTGACGTCACTATTGGAGAAGTCCACTTGAAGACTCTTGTAGTCGTATCAAGTCTTGTAAGAAAATAATATGTTTAAAGTGTAGAATATAGATTTGAAGCACAAGAAGTCACAACCAAAAAAAATACATGTTTTCAAAATACAAGGTTTCCCGCATTGATATTTTGCATGTTAGGTACTTGATACATGTTTCCAATTTTTTCAAAATTTTATATCCTGTTTAGAACATATATTTCATTTCCTATATATTACTATTTCTCTTTAAAACTAATACAAAATATTTCAAAATAGTTTGTTATTTAAAAACAGTCAGGAAAATATTTTTTGCCTAGGTCGGTCCACCGACCGATCGACCGTAGCCTATTATAGGCCAAGACGGTCGACCGAGCGGTTGACCATCCTCTTGCAGGGGTTGTGCATGATGTGCATGTCTGTCGGTCGATGGCTAACCCCGTGGTCGATCGACGATTGATTGACTGGCTCAACCTACGTTTTTGTTGGGTGCCGGTCGACCGAGCGGTCGACCGGCCACTTTGTTCTATGATAGAGTCCGGTCAACCGGGCGGTCGACCGAGCCTAACGGCTAGTTCAAAAATGAACTATCGGCCAACCGGCCAATCGACCGAAGTTCTGATAAAATAATGGCTAGTTTTCAAAATCTGTCCTTTCTGCTGATTTTTTCAACGGGAATTTTTGCTTTCTTTTGGTTAAATCACACCCCTAATGACCTGATGATCTAAACTAATAGTATTTATCTATTGCCTACATATATGGGTCATTTGGAATGGTTTTACAAGAACAAGTTTTTAAGAAATGCATTGAAAATCAAGTTTGCTCTAAAGAGAAAAGTTTTCAAGTTTCTGGTTTTCAAGTGCTATCATTTCAAAGCTATTTCAATTGATTTTTCAGCTCTTAAATTCTTTCAACTGAATTTTATTCTCACAAATTCTTTGAGCTTCAATTTGTATCTACTCTATAGAAGTTGTAAAGAAGAGAGTGTTTGCGATCTAGTGGTCACCAAGTGCTTTATAAATCTCATTAGTTTTGTGCTACCTCTTGTGTAGAGGATTGAGTGTTGGAGTTGTGTACTCCGATCTTGTATAGACCATTATAATTTTTTATTATAAGGTCCCTTTGTGAAAGATTCTATTGTAGATAGTAAAATTCTTCACGGTAGTGAAGGCGGGGACGTAGAGCGATGGCCCGAACCTCGAAATAAATTTCTTGTGTTTACGATTGCTTGTCTCTTGATCTCTATTTGTTTACATTGCTTACACTTGTGTTGTTGTTTCACTTGCACATTGTAGTTATTGGTTGCATTACATTACTTTCATCATTCTCATTTATCGGTCTTTACTCATTTTAACAAGAAGGCAATTGAGCCTCTCAACTCATAGTCTAGAGGAATATTAGAGGAGAAGTTTTAGAGTCGTTCATAGAAAATTCGACTTCACTTCTTATTTTAAGTGACCGATTTGCATCATTTATTATATACTATTATTATTCCGCATTTGATTAGCATTACACCTATTCACCCCCTCTAGGTGTATTTTCAAAAGCGTGACAATTCAATACAAAGGTTCAATTTTTCTCTCAGTTCTCTTGTTTTTACTTACATGCTTTCTTACTTTATGCAATTTTTTCTTTTGATAAATATATTTTGTTCAATCTTAAGCATGTGTAACTAAATCGTTTTCTTAGTTTGCTAATCTCTCCACCATTGATTCTAGTTCTGTGTTAGATAAAACTGATTGAATCCTATGCATGCTTAAAATCTTAGAGTTTGTTAACTTTCTTGAAGATATATAATGATGAACAAAGTTAAACTGAAATACTAATTAGTAGTTTTGCTTATTTTATGCTTAGATAGTTTTGATAGCTTAACATTAAATCTAAACATTTTTTCTCATGCTATACTTAAAAAGCTTTGATAAATTAATGTTGAACTTTGGCTAGTGATTTTCAATTAGGATTAGCTTTCCATCTTACATATCTTGCTTGAACGCGAAACAATTATTCTAGGAATAAATTTTTATGATTCAACATGAAGTTTAATCTTCATAAACTAGTAACCTTAGTAGTAGTAGATGATTAGTGAACTATGAGCTTTTCTCTTGTTAAAAAAATCCAACAACAATTCCTAGTTTTTAGAAACCCTAGCTTAGAAACCAACATCTTTCAAAGTCTTTTTTTATTAAAAATTATAAAAACAAAATAAAAAATATCCAAACAAAACAATACTTTTTTTTTTTTTTTTTGATCTTCTTTCTTAAAAGGAGATCGGTTTTAAAACTTGACCGAAACGCTTGCATCACATCCTTTCCTGTGGATTCGACCCGCATAGCACTAGCTATTGCGGTTGAATTGCGAAAGCTAGAGACACACTCCTAAACATCAAATACCACTTCCTTAAAGTCTTTCTCTTGTGTTTTTGACAATCAACCAACATCATTGACATTAAAATTTTTAATGAGGCTTATTTTGAGATAAATTGGCTACAGTGCTCAACGTGTTGTCTCTACGAACAGTATTTGTCCTCGTAGAGGAGAGACACCAATTGATTCCAAGCCCCAGACATGTTGTGTTGTCTGCCTCATGTGTGTGTGTGTATTTTTTTTGTATCCCAATCATCCTCTCTTCCTTCACAATAATGTGTTGCAAATCAATTAAATTTTTCTGTCTGCTTGTATTTTGTTCCCTCGTATGTTACCAAAGACTTCTACTACAATGACCATCATAAAGAAAATTGGTCTTGATTGGACCTAGAATCCTTGACTGGCTCAAAATGGTTTGTTGGTTGGTTGGTTGTTTTGCTGCACAATCGCAGAATTGGGGTATGGTTTGGGTCCTCTGCTTCGAAATCAATCCTCATTTTGATGGGTGTTGTGTTGGGTTTATTGACTTGTGAGGGTTCATTTTGTCTTGATTTTTTAGTCTTATATTGGATGGAAGAAAAGACGTAGAGTGGTTTAAATATCAACTTCTCGAAGACTTATTGTTATGAGTGTCGGGTTATGAGCCGCCTTGCCACATGCGCGCACGTGCGCTGAACCGACTCGGGCCGCGACCTGCGGACACAAATGCAGCTTCGTTAAGGGGTCCTTGAACTGCTACATTTTTGTCCTGATTTTATTAACATTTTCCTTCAGATATTCTATTGAGATTTTTGGGATTTTATTGTTTATTGACGCGATCTGAGATCGTGCGAGAAGTGGTTGCAACTAAGCAGAAGTATTGCAACAAAGCTGAACGTGTGATTCTTATCTGTAGGGCTGTTGCAATAGATAGATGCTCGGCACTGCTATAAATAGAGCATCCATTCTCTATTCATTTTTTTTTTTTTTAAACAAAAACAACTACAATGTTTACTGTTTTCTCTACCACAAAAATTCCTCTATTAAAATTATTCTCCTCTGCAAAATTCGTATGATAAAAATCCTTCTTCTAATATTCTGTTTTTTAGGGGAAAGGACTCTCCATTGAGCAAGAGTCTCTGCTTACCATTCTAGGCCGAGTGCTGGGGAAGTCGAGAGATCCTTCACCGCTATGGGACAAAGCCTTTCTACGTTCAGATGATTGGGACGGTCTTTTGATCTTTCAGGACAGCGACTTCATGATTGCATTCTCCAGACCAGATTTAATTTTTTGTGCTTTAATTTCGTGTTATTTCATGTTTTAATTTAAAAGGGAATTATTTTCGAATTTATACGACATGTTGTGTTGAGGTCAAATTTTGAGAGATACATTCCTCGTGATTGCAACAGACATTGGTAGCAAGATTCAGGTTTAACTAACGGAAAATATTTTTAAATGCTGAGAAGGACCGTAAACCGTAAAGTCTACATATCCCGTTTTAGTCGGGGAAGTTTTCCACCGAACAAACGGGCTCGAAAAGACAATTAACACCAATGTAACACCTCACTGTAATTTAGAGCCACTCATTCACATTAATCTTAGAGACAACACATCTAGTCTCTAGGGGCTGTTTGGCTGCAAGGAAGTGAGCAGAAATAAGGAAATAGGGAAGTATAATTGCTCACTTCCCTATCTATCCAAACACCGGAAAAGGAAAATAAGAAAACCTCTTTTCCTTTTATCTTTTCTCTTTTACACAATCATTTTCTCACTTCCAGAGTGCTACAGTTAATTTGTGGTCATGTAAATCACATTTGTAATAAATTGTAATACAAAACAGTAAATTTTTTGACTATGTAACTCTCACTTGCATTCTAATTATAGTCTATTTTTTATTTTTCTTAATTAATTTTTATTTTAATATTTTTTACGGTTAACTTTGTGGTCAACTTTTCCGCTTCCACTTTCACATTACCATCCAAACACTGGAAAAGACAAAATATTTTCTAAACCTCACTTCTCAACAACATTCAAATACCGAAAAACTTACTAACCAATTCTCAAGTTTCAAAAAGAATTATTACTACTTACTCAATTCCTCACTTCCACTCAAACAGGCCCTAAGTTGTCAACTGGTTGACACTTGATAACAAGTCTTCTTCCTTCTCTCTGGCCAGCCTAGCTGTCAATGGAGCCCAATGTTGGATTATGTCACCACCTCACCCTACTCCTCTTCTAACTCCTGTCTCCTAACACCAGCCGTACAAAACCTTTGGAGTCTAAATAATAACAAACTAAATAATACTAAAAATTTAGATGTGTACGTCTAAAGAGAACAGACAGTACAATGCATCTATCAGGAGACAACCCTAGATTTATAAGAATTGCTACCCACATGCAATTATACTTTCATGCCCTAGTTGTGGGCATGATCTCTTGATTTAGAGCCACACATTGCTGCAATCAATGAGGTCTGTTTGATTATCGTAGTTGACCGTAATTCGTAAATCGTAATTAGTAAAGTCTTTTACAGTTAGTTATAAATAAGTTTCATGTATGTAAGTTTTACGGTGTTTGATTGGAAATATAAAATTGTAAGTGGGAAAGTGTACTATATTTTACGGTGTTTGGTTGTCGTAATGTGTAAGTTGTAAGTGAAAAAATTGACCACAAAATTAACTATTTGGTGATTTGAAAAGTTTTAATATTATAAATAAATATTAAAAATATTAAATATTAAAAAAATTTAATATTAACACAAAAAAATAATACAAATTTGCATGACTATAAAATTAACTGTAACTGAGGTATAAGTGAGTGGTAATTGGGTTGCAAGTGAGTGGTAGTTGAGTTGCGTAAGTCTCTTATGAATTACGGTCCAAACAAATGCCGCAGTTATAACTGGGTGGTAAGTCATTTATGAATTACGAACTTTTACACATTTTATGACATAAACAAACAGCCCCAAACTTGGAAGGGTATTCTAGTTTGAGCCACACAAGTTTGATTTGAACAGTGTGTTTGTGCTTGCTTTGTGAGGATTTGGTTGCATGTAACTAGACAGAAATTTGCAGCTTTTGACTCAAATTAAAACTGCACGTGGCAATCTTTTGATCTTTATGTTTGTTATTATTGTTTTCGATATAAAAAAGAATCAAATTTTGAAAAGTTGTGGACAGCAGATCTGGGGGCCTCAAACTTGGAAGGGTATTCCGATTTGTCAAATTATTTTATTAGTTATTCCCCTCGTGGTACAAGTACAAGAATGATTGTTATTGAATTAAAAAAGAAGGAAAAAGTGAAGGTATCAACTTTGCGTTTCAATAGGCCTGTTTGGTTCGCTGAAAGTGTGAGAAAAAAATAGAGTAAGAAATGGGGAGAAAAAAGTGAGGAAAAAAAAAGAAATTAGGATTAATGCATTTCTTTTTTTCGATATTTTTTTGTAATGTGAAAGTGTAAGAGAAAAAATATATTATACTTTCTCGTGTTTGGCTAATAACGTGAAAGTGAAAATGAAAAAATTGACCACAAAATTGATTGGAAAATAATATTAAAATAAATATAAATTATAATAAAAAATTTAGATTGTAATTAAACTGTAAGTGATATTTAAATGATGACAAAATTAACTGTTTTGAGTTACAACTTATTACAAATGAGATTTACATGATCACGAAATTAACTGTAGCATTCTGAAAGTGAAAAACGGTTATGTAAAAGAGAAGTGTAAATGAGAAAAAGGAGAAAGAAAAGAAGTTTTCTCATTTCTCATTCCTTATTTTCAGTTTCAAACAAACATCGAAAGTGAGAAATGAGTTTTCTCAATTCTCTACTTCTGCTTCAAAACAAACAGTTAAAATAGAAACTCAACGCAAGAGAAGAAGAACAAAGGTGTTTTAATTTGTTCTCCAATCCAATCAGCCATCTTACTTCCGGAGAGCCGAAGAAGCTTGCATGATGACTTTGATTTCTTCTTCCCTTTTTTTTCCTTCTTTACATTGTTTTTTCTTCTTCTTTTTTTCTTTCTAAACTTTTTGAGAAATATGTGTACCAAGGACATCTTGGTTCAGACTTCATTGTTATATTTTACCTGGCAAAGCGTTTATTAAGAGATTAGCAAACAGGAAGAACTTCAAACATGTCAATCTTCAAACCATAAATGAATAGAAAAGGAATTGACTTCTTCAGCCACAAACATAATCATGCATGTAACATTTATAATAATACTTCACCAAATATGAGTGAAAATGAACAGCAAGTCTTGCTATTATTTGGGTGATCGTATTGACATATGAAGAAATACACATAATGTACAGGGCAAATTAAGAATAGTATGGCAAATATCAAGTGATGTAAAGAAGATGAATACAAGGGATGGATAATCTATTCGAAGGTTTTTAGGAGTCTGAACAAGCCTGCAGCTTCCCTGATAGAAAGCTTGGACTTCAATGAAAAGATCTTGCACTGCAATAGAGAATCAGAAAATGTATATGTTAAGTCTGCAAGTTTCAAATACATGCATCCGTGAGAGCGTTAATGATGGGGACATCTTAGCTTTAGATTTTATTTAATTTTCAGTTGTATTTTATTGTATTTATGTCGCATTCACTTTATATTTCAGTTGTATTTTAATAGGTAGTTGTGTAATGTAGTGGAAAGTTATGGGTAATTGTAATCTAATGGGAAGTTATGAAGTTGTGTGAGTACTGTTGTGCGCGCGGGGACAACAACCATTCTTGAGAAATCCGCCCACCTGGCGGAGACTTGATGCAGACAGAAAAGCAACCAACACGACAAGAACAACGAACAACAGAGAAAAGCAATCAACACAATATTTAACGAGGTTCGGCAACGTGCCTACGTCCTCGGGGCAAGGGAGAGAGAGATTTTATTGATTCAACAATTAATACAAACTAATACAAGAGGGAAACTTGAGGAGATTCTTCAGGATACAATACATGAGGGCTCTATCCCCTATTT
The DNA here is from genome assembly GCA_038442645.1 of Agave tequilana. Classification (NCBI taxonomy): domain Eukaryota; kingdom Viridiplantae; phylum Streptophyta; class Magnoliopsida; order Asparagales; family Asparagaceae; genus Agave; species Agave tequilana. Next base: position 16,260 of record JAVJIF010008929.1, on the reverse strand, counting down.
ATAGCCACAGAGTCCCTGGATTTAAGGAAACTGAGATTGAATTCGACCCATCCAGAAAAGGAATCCGAATCCCAAAAGGAAAGTCAAAACGCGTCTGTCCGACCCATGCCACGGTCGACCGCGCCGGTCGACCGGGCCCAACCGAGATTAAGGCCTTGTCAGTCGGTCGACTGGGCGGTCGACCACTTCCTTCCTGTGCACGTTCGTGCATGCCGGTCAACCGGCCTCCTCCACCGGTCGACCGGGCGGCCGACCGGGAGCACAAATCTGGCCTGCTCAATGCGCTGTTTCTCGCTCTTTTGATTTTCGATCTCTGTGCTAACTTCCTCTACTCTTCTATCTCCTCTCTCCCACAATTCTCCACCTCGGTGAAGATTTTTCAAATCTGAGCCGATCTCCAACGAACTCCATGTTTGGTGGGAAAATTGAAGCTCGAGAAGTAAATTCTTAATTTGATTGTAAAGAAAGTTACAGCGAATCAATAATCCTCTTACAAGAGAGGGAAGATATTCAACCTTGAATCTCCTTTTGTTTAGTACCAGGTTCTTGATGTGGCGGTGGAAAGTGAGTCTTGTTTTTCGTTGACCGGGTGAACGTCAGAACCTTTTAGGGATCCTCCCTTTGAATAGTAGACGAAGTAACACAGCTTCTGTCCGCCAAGAATCTCAAAGAGAGTGTAGGCAAAGACGAACTTGTGCGCAGCAAGTCGTTAGAAGAGTTGAACTCTCTCTTTTTCTTTTCAGCTGGAAATCTTGGTGTTTCTACGGTTTACAACCGAAGTTCTTTTTTACCAAGAATTATCCGACCTTTTTCTCCGACCCCTCTTCCATAACAAACTGGGCTATTTATAGAGATTTCAGAGGGTGAACGTGTCCCCTAAAAACACTCCATAATGGGGGTTAACTCCCTCATTACGTGGGCAGTAATTGTCCCAGTAATGAGGACAGTTATAACTGAGACGCAGGGTTCCTCTGTAGTTCAAACGCGGGCTTCGAGCTTCGCGTTTAACCATTGAGGTAACGCTTAAATTTTGCCTTTAGTTGGTATGTGAGCGTCAAGTTCTGCGTCAAGCTTTGTGTGAGACGCGGGCTCTGGGCTCTGCGTCTTGGTCGTTGTGGTATAGTAGAGACACGGGTTTTGACCCTCGCGTCTTGATACTATAGTGATGCTACTGCAGTAAGGCTGAGACGCGGGTTTCGACCCTTGCGTCTTGGCGCTGTGGTAGTGGCTATGATTAGCCCTGCGTCTGGAATTTAGACTCTGCTTTTTGATGACTTGTCTTCAGTGATTTTTAGACAGCCTACATAACCCTTCCAATGTTTTCGATATTCCGCAGTTGACTGGGACGGATTTTGAAATACTTTGGACTCTGGTTGAATTCATACTTCTCATGATTGGACTGACAATCATTTGAGATGCCATGAGCTTGATCCTGTCTGAAATGTGGATTTCATGAGTGTACTGTAAAACCCTTTGAAGTCATCAGAGATGATCGTGGTGAGTGTCTATATACGCAATCCAGACCTCCTCAGTGCTCTGAGCTGGTTGTTGGTGTACTTTGAACCATGGGTGAGTAGTCACCTGCTTGTGCCAGTGTACTGTTGAACTAATTTGCAGAAGTAAAGACTGAATGTAAGTCTTGTAGACGAAGGGGTCATGTTGTTTTGGAGACGTAATCCTCACTTGGAGTGGGGACGCATCATTAGTTTGCTGAAGAAACGCAGCTCTTGGAGGGACGCGATCTTTGAGGTGAAGACTCAGCTCTCACTCTATTAACTAGGCGCGGCCTTTGATTCTGTCAGGATGCAGAATTCAGGATGTAATGGAGACGCGAAGTTGGGCTCCTCAAGACTGACGCACGGATCTCAGCTAGCTGATGCAGATGCGGCATTGGCTCAATAGAGACGCGGCTTTGGTCCCTTGATAGAGCGTAAACTCAGGCTTATTGAGTTTATGATGGAGATGTGGCTTTCATCTTACAATGGAGGCGCAGTTTCTGAGCTCCTCAAGAGTGAAGCGCGGGTCTTCGCTTGTTGTTGAGGATGAAAACTTCAGGACGCAGCTTTTAAGTTTTTATAAGTTGATGTGAACTCAAGACACAACCTCTGAATGGACCCAATTCGCTGAGGAGACTCAGCTTTGAACCACTCCAGGAGACGCGGTTGTGGCCCTTTCAGAAGGAATGAAAGGAACGCGGCTTTCGGGTTCATGAAAGGATGCGGATTTCAAGATGCGACCTTTGAGTCTGCGCTTGACGCAACCTCCTAGGCGTCACATGTAGCCCATCTTAAAGATCTGGTTGGACCTAAATGCCAAGTCGGCGTTAACGATTGGGGACTTGTGTCCTCCAATATTTCCCGAAGCGGCAATCCACGCGTCAGCTCCTTATTGGGCTTTGACGTTCGTGCAAGAATTAAGGCTAATGGCTCTGATTTTTACGCCATTAATTGTAAGCCTCATGGCTTGCCTATAAATAGGACTCATTCCCTTAACAGTCCGTTGCTTAAACTGTTTCCCTTAAGAGCATGCACTCTGAGGGTCTTCATCTTGACTTATTTTTCTTCTCTTCGAGGGGATATGAACAGCGAAAATTCAAAGCTTCCATGCTTTCCTTTAATCTTTTCCAAAGACTATCACTGTCAAGTGATTTTAAGATCAAAAAGCATCGCCTTAAGTGCTTTTATCAGTCGCGCCTTGATGCATAAAGTTCAACTTTTAGAGAGTTCTCCTTCGGGAGGAACCATTTGTTGCCATGAAATACTCAGTCCCGCTAAGTTTCCGTTTTCTTGCCTCTCAAAGAGAGTCGATCTCTTGATCTTTCTCTGAAAGTCTGACTGATGCGCCCGTTATTCGGAAGTCACGTCTTTTAAACTCCTTGATGAAGCACGAGTCGATTGACTTTGGATTTTAACTCAAAATCCTTTAAATGCGAGTGTGATGAACTCTGTATTTAGATTTTGAGACGCAAGCTTTGTATATAAAGTTCGCGTTTGAGGTTCTTGACTTAAAGAATTTTAATTCTTTCGGGGCCTCTAGACTTGGATGTGGCAACCCTTGTTTCTCAAACACGGGTGTGGCGACTTCTGCGTCTGGTCTACCTTGCGTTTCGTATTTTGGACGCGGGTCTAAAATCATACCGCGTTCAGATCTGTGCGCGTCTGAAGTCCACAACTTCAGCCGCGTCTGCCCCTAAACTTTTCTGTTTCTGTCTTAATAGAATTTTAAGCCTTCTACACCGATCATCCCCGCGTCTGAAGTTTACAACTACAATCGCGTTTGCCCTTTAGCTTTTCTGTCTCTGTCTTAACAAAATTTTAACCTTCTGGTTTTTGTTTCTTGCAGGCAGTCTTAGTCAGCCTTTTGCATCTTCGTTGAGCCCTTGGGAGAATATTTTGACCAGCGAACTTGTTCGATGGTCGAGCACTGGAGAAATCAAGGCTCCTGTTCATGGGCGAGGAGGATTTGCGCGACTGATGGCATCCGTCAAGACCTTATTGGACATGATGCACCGGCACTGCCCCGGGTTTGTCATGGTCACAGTGGGTATGGTGGTGGATATGGTGGTGGGTATGGTCCTCTTGCAGGTCACGGGAAAGAGAACGTCACCTGTAAGGTCTCAGATCCTCCCTTCACCAATCTGACCCCCAGAAGTGACATCGACGAAAAACCCATATTCATTAGATGACTTTCTGATGGTGGAGATGTTCATCAACGAAGGACTATGGCCCACGCCAGTTGGTTGGGTGGAATCATAATGTTCTTCTGAATTTTGACCTCAAGAAACACCATTGTTCTTGGTTAGCGATGAGCTTCTTCAATGTTTACATCATGCATCATGGTGTAATCAGTATCCGATCGTCTCAACACTGATCAGCCTTTCTTCGGCGCTCTTCCAAACATCTTATATTTGGAGCAGTGTAGATGTCTTGAGGAGTGAGTGCAATCTTTCGCTGAGAGAGAGGGACTTCTTTGTACTCCTTTATTGTAACACTCAATCTTATTGTATAAGAGAGCACTTTGTATCACTTTCATATGTTTAAATATCAATAAAAGTGACACTTTTTCTTGTCTCCTTATATGTCTTGAATTCCTTTTTCGCATTGAAAATCAGACACATAGAAGTAGGAACTCTTGACTTGCTAAAAAAAATGTAATAATTATCTTAACAAGTCAAAGTTAGGAAAAATTCCATTTCAGGAATTTAAGAATGTTGTCAGAGGTGCGATGTTAACTTGACAGGAGTAGAATAATTTTCGTGAACTTGCCAATCTATCAATCTATGAATGATCCCACGTCGAACCTGGGATGCTCTGATACCACTTGTTGTGCGCGCAGGGACAACAACCACTCTTGAGGAATCCGCCCACTTGGCGGAGACTTGATGTAGCCGGAGAAGCAACCAACACGACAGGAACAACGAACAACAGAGAAAAGCAATCAACACAATATTTAACGAGGTTCAGCAACGTGCCTACGTCCTCGGGGCAAGGGAGAGAGAGATTTTATTGATTCAACAATCAATACAAACTAATACAAGAGGGAAACTTGAGGAGATTCTTGGGGATACATTACATGAGGGCTCTAGCCCCTATTTATAGCCACAGAGTCCCTGGATTTAAGGAAACCCAGATTGATTTCGATCCCATCCAAAAAAGGAATCTGAATACCAAAAGGAAAGTCAAAACGCGTCTGTCGGTCGACCAGCCCATGCCACGGTCGACCGCGCTGGTCAACCGTGCCCAATCGAGACTAAGGCCTTGTCAGTCGGTCGACCGGGCGGTCGACCGCTTCCTTCCTGTGCACGTTCGTGCACGCCGGCCGACCGGGCGGCCGACCGGCGTCCTCCACTGGCCGACCGGGAGCACAAATCTGGCCTGCTCAATGCACCATTTCTCGCTCCTTTGATTTTCGATCTCTATGCTCACTTCCTCTACTCCTCTATCTCCTCTCTCCCACAAGTACTTATGAATCTGTAACTTACATATAGGCATATATATTTTTAGTTGAAAATGATGAATGTTTAATGGCGGAAAAAAAATCTCCTACCTGCTAATGCTTCTCCATCTCTGTCTTTCTTCTCTGTAATCTTCTCTAAGAAATGAATGCAATGAATGAAATTGAAAAGAAAATCTCTCTCTTCCTGCTACTCTCCACTCTCCCTGCTCCTCTGTGAAGCAATTGGTGGAATGAATGTTTGAAATTGAAAGTTTATATTTCCTGCTACTCAACCTATCATCTCTGTCTCTTCTCTATTCTTTTCTCTTAATGTGCCTAATCAAACAATCTTCACAAGCTTTGCCCCTCTCCTGCCAACAACAATTGGCCAATCCCAATCCATCACCCAATCTCATTCGATGAGATCAGTATTTTGTTACTCGTCTCATATGATGAGATCTGATTCAGTCCCTTGAGAGCATCTAATCTACACCTCTCCTACTACTAACGCCTCTTCCTCTTCCGCTGTATTGCTTCCTCCCCACGACACCATCTTCACTAGAAGTCCTTCCTCCTTCGAGTGCTCCCCCTTACTGCTACTGCGTGGAGCAGGACAGGTTGCATTCTCTCCTCATTGGTTACAATCCAACAATAGTCCCTGCAAAAGTGCAACATGGAGCTTGGAGAGAAATAGCAACGAAATGCCAACTGAACTACTACTGCAACCTCAATTCACAATGGCCTACCACTTAGAGTCAAGCACATGAACAGTATCAACAATTACAGAGACTATAAGCAATAAATCTACAAAACGGGATCTGAAGTTGTTTACCGGGAGTTTTATGTCAAAGACATCTAATTATTTGTTGGGTTATGCATTAATTTTATTTATCTCTAAAATATTATCAGCATTTCCTGCGGCCCACTATATGATGAGATGTGTAATTTTGCAAATCTTATTATTACTTATCATTGATATTGAGATTAAAACTTGTCATGCATGATATAGATATTGTAATTAGATTTAATTAAGACTATAAATGTTCAAACCAAGCATACAATATTATGTTAAACCCATTTATTTGACAATGTTAGTTTTAAATTACGTTCCTGCCAAAGATCGTTCTATTTGGTGAAAGTGATTACATCACTGATTCCTTACATGGCATGCATGCACCATTTCACATCAATTTGGTATCATAGCACAATGTTTAGGCAGGAACACCTTGCATTAGGTTACAAAAACTTTAAAAAAAAAAATTCTTTAGGCATTTGTCTTGAAAAATTTATTTTTTCCTTTCTTTTGCATAAAAAAATAACAATTAAAAGAAAAGAGACTAGTGAATCCCAAACTACTAATATGGACAACGAAGTCTTCCAAAAGCTAGATAAAGTTTTAAGTCACTTGACTAGTTTGGGACAAGCATTCAAGTCCATCTCATATCAATACCCACACCAGGTTAATGTAACAACACCAGCATATAAGATGGACAGCAAAAGTGTTGCAAGTAATGCTAAAGGTCAAAATACTAAACGGAACTTCTCCACACTTCGTCCTGCAATCCAGTGTAACAAATGTCTTATGAACATGCTGCTGTCATATGTCCAAGCCCAGTCAAAGTCGTCAAAGTTAGGGAATCACCGTAGCGAATCCAGAGACCTTTTCTCCTTTACTGCAACCCCTACTGTCATTGTCTGCTCTGATCGTCAACCCCTTCCTCCTCTACTGCCGACACCGAGCCTAGTCAGACTTGTCATTGATAAATTGTCTATAACAGGGTCAGAGTTTGATTATGAAGAATTCATTTACTAGGTGAAATAACCTGAATGAAGAAATCTAGGGTGATGGCTTTGAGGGGGCCAGTTCTCCAATTCCTCCTGAGCCACCCCAGTAATAATAGAGCTTGTTGTAGTCACCTCTGTGACTATGGAGTTTACTGATGTCTCACATAAAAATAGTATTCCGATTTCCCTCAAACTTAGCCATGTGATTAAAGGAATTGTTAAAGTTCTTCATGAAACCACGGGGATAAACTATCACCAACACGTGATATCCAACACGTCATTGATTTAACCCCAGGAACTAGTATTCCTGTCTTGCCACATTATAGGATGGATCCTACCATGCACATTGAAATCAAAAGGCAAGTTAATGAGTTGTCACTAGCGGTCAAGCAACAGTGCATTGTCCCAAGCGATGCCCATTTTTATGAGGACAAGTTCTGAAGTTATATTGTGACAGATCAAGAATGTTGTCATCTATGATCGATCTATATTCAAAAATTTTGAGGACGTAGTTATGGAAGAATATAACACCTTACCAGATTATCAACTTCTCTTCCATTACTATTATACTTAAGGTGCATCTCCTTTACCTTTACCTGTTTGCCTAACTTTCATCTTTATTGCTAAAATAGGAAACTGTCACATACCTTAAGGATCACATCTCTGATAATTCTCTTTGATCGAGGTCGTGTATATTGTTGATTCGATGATCCAAGTGTCTAAAATTTTAATATCCAATAGAGGGTCAAAGTTCACTAGTTATTTTTTGAAAGACTCTTTTAGCGATGACAGGCACTAAGTTAAGTTCTCTACTGCACTTCATTCTGAGTCTGCATTTTAGGCCTAAACATCTACGTCTATGTCATTTTTTACGCACACATGCAAGTTCTACACATAAAAAATTAATTATTTATTTGAATAAGCAACGCTAACTATATGTTATAGTTTGACATCAGAAAAGAAGTACAAAACATTTAGTGTCGACAATTTTGTGATAATTTGGATTCGTCCAAAATGATTTCCCAAGAAAACTGTTAAAGATTTGCATGCTTGTAGTGTTGTACTTTTCAAATTTTCTTAAAAAAATTTAAATTACAATACTTATGTTATAGATTTGGCATCAGTTCTATTTTTAATATTGAGGACTAAGTGGTTAACAATGTCTTGATTATTTATAAACAACTTTCTGGTTGATGAACTATACCCTGTACCAATTTTTGAGAGTCCTTCATTTTCTCATTTTCAGATATTCATCCTATACAGTAGAGAAAATTAATAACATTTTAGATGATGAATTTAGAGTACAGCTTGACTAATAATCTCAGATGCAAGAAACAAACTTACCGCAGTAAGAGAGCATTTCTGCAATTAACTTGACGGGGTCGAGTTCTCTCCCATCTGGGGAGAATTGATTGTTGGAACTTGTTTTGATGAAGACTTTGTGAAGCATTTCATTTGGAGCTCTAACACACGACGAATCAAGAGTTCTACATGATCAAGATGTCCCTAAGAGAGTTGATATGATGTGGTTTGTAATTATGAAATAGCATGTAAAAAGCCTTGATGCACACACACATATCATAGTCCATTAGTCGACTAATATCTATCTCAAGTCGACTAATACCATGTGTAGTCGACTTGACCCAAACCCTAGTCGACTAATCATGTGTCCAAAACAGACCCAACTCTCTGTTTCTGCATTAGTCGACTTGACAGTAAAATGTAGTCGACTAATTGCATTTGTAGTCGACTAATCCCTTGCCCCTAGTCGACTAATAGCTGGTCCAGTCGACTTATAGTTAGTTGCAGTCGACTTGATTCAGTTATCCAGAAAACTGTCAGTCCAACGTATCTTACCCTAGTCGACTTATAGTCAAACCTAGTCGACTTATAGTAGGAAAATTGCCTAGTCTAGTCGACTAACTCCATAGGCAAGTCGACTATAGGCAGTTTCTGACTGTTGGACAGTTTTCGTTATCTGGTCTTTTGTGCAAACGAATTCCAACGTTCCAATTGTTTGAATTGCACCTGTAACTACCCTAACTTACCCTAGTCTTCAGCTATATAAAGGGTAGTTAATCCAAAGGCCAAACATCAATCCAAATCTTCAGTTTTCCAAGTCAAAATTCTGTCAAACCAGAAATATGAATTTTCCACTTCTGTTCTTCACCAAAAGTCATTTCTATTGTGAAGTTCTCTGAAGTTTCTCCTATACTAGACCTTGTCCACGTTCATACACAATACCAAGGCTTATAGGAAAGTTGTAATACTCAAAGCAAGCATTGTACACGGGTGGCTTCTTGGTGTAGAGGCAGTTGTACAAGGTGAAGTTTGTTCTCTTGGTGGAAGAGAAGGTGTTCTCTTGGTGGAAGAGAAGGTGTACACATTTGGCAAAGGGGATTTGTCAAGTGGTGTGCATGGTTGTGATTTTGGGTGTACAAAATCAAGGATAAAGGAAAATCTCAAGCGGATGGCTTGGGGACTGGATGTAGGTCACAAGGACCGAACCAGGATAAATCTCTCTTGTTTGCGTTTGTCTATTCTCTGAGATTTATTTTCCTTTTTGCAAGTTTATTTATTTGCTTAACGTTAATCCTTCTTGTTTTAGTTTTGTGTTGACTTGGGTATTTTTAGATCTATAATTGCCAACAGAGATAGTTCCGCATTTGACATCATCTCGGGACCAACATTGATGAGGACATCTTAATTTTAGATTTTTATTGTAATTTTAGCTGTATTTTGTTGTATTCTCTTTGTATTTCAGTTATATTTTAATAGATAGTTGCGTAATATAGTGAGAAGTTATGGGTAGTTGTAATGTAATAGGAAGTTTTCAAGTTTTGTGGGTAGCTATGAGTCTGTAGCCTATATATAAGCATATGTATCCTTGGTTGAAAATGATGAATGTTTAATGAAAAAAGTCTCATGCCTGTTAATGCCATTCCTTCTCTCTGTCTTTCTTCTCTGTAATCTTCTCTATGAACTGAATGCAATGAATAAAATTGAAAAGAAATCCCTCTCTTGCTTGCTACTCTTCCTCTCTCCACTCTTCTATGAAGGACTTGATGGAATGAATGTTTGAATTGAAAGTTTAACTTTCCTGCTACTCAACCTTCCCGCTCTGTCTCTTCTGTCTTTTTCTCTTATTGTGTCTAATCAAACCAATCTTCACAAGCTTTGCCCCTCTCCTGCCAATAATAATTGGCTTATCCCACTCCACCACCTAATCTCATCTGATAAGATCAATATTTTGGAACTAGTCCTCATATGATGAGATCTGATTCAGTGCCTTGAGAGCAGATATGATCAACACCTCTTCTACTACCAGCGTGATCTTCCTCTTCGGTTGTATTGCTTCCTGCCCTCACACCATCTTCACCAAAAGTCCTTCCTCTTCTGAGTGCTCCCCCTTGCTGCTCCTGCGTGGAGCAGGATGATCAGGGGAAAAATCGCGCACAAAAAGTGTATGTTTTGAAATCAATTTAAAGTGTGTGTGCTTTGGCTTCCTCGATACTTCCGTTATAGCATAGAGGCTAAAACGAGTCGAATCACAAGGACGGGAGGTGATAGAAACTTACACGGTATGTTCACGTGTATATTAAGTGTTCTTCAATATTTGAAAGAATGAAAAGAAAAGAAAATAAAGAATGAAAAGAGAAGTACAGTAAAACACAAAGAAATGAGAAACATAGAAAAGAATATATTTGTGATTTTTGATAGTATTTCTAAAATAACGTGAAAAAGAAAGAAAACTCATAACTACTAACTACTAGTGGCTCCATTAACCATGCTAACCTCTTAGCGATAGTTGCCTCACATGTATCCTTGGCCATCACTAGTCCTGGGTTCAAGAGCGTTTCAAAGCATGACCCATGCGATAACTTTCACATCCAAACTCAACATAACAAGTGCAAGTTACACTTAAACCATCAAAACTAAATAAGAGTAATCATGGAGTTAAGTAATGTTAGCTTGTTAGAGAGTTAGGATGTTAGAGTGTTTGAATCCATCATCATGAACCATCAATGGCTCTTGCAAGAGTAAGGCCAAGTAGAGACTATTAGATTCATGTAGATTATCAAGTAAGAAGTTAGCAAGTTAGTGGTTAGTAGTTAGTTGTCATGAGAGAAAATTAGCTAAACAAGTAAAAGGAGTTAGAGAAGAAAACAAAAAGAGGTAAAGAGAGTAACTTTTCATAACTTGTCACCTTCTTTTACAAGCACTTTTACTTTCCACCCATGTACTACTCTCTCTCCTATTACAAGATCTAAAAGAAATGAAAAATACAAAGAGGAGGAAGAAGAAGAACTAAACTAAGCTACCCTAAACTACAATATGGAAAGAAACTACCCTCCTGTCTGGATATCTTTCTGAAGAACCCCCAAAGGGGGTATTTATAGGCACCAGGAGAAACGGGCCAGGGGTACAAACCCTGGCCCAAAGCACTGGCGCGGCCGCGCCAGTACGGCCGCGAAAACGCGGCCAGAGGGATTTGCAATTACAAAGTTGGAGTATACACCTTGTAATATCCCTTATTTAGTAATACCATATTATTATTTTTAAAAAAATTTACTTGATTCTACCTATTTATTTATTATTATTAATTAACTTGATTTAGTATCATTATTAGTGTTATTATTGTTTATGACTTGTAGACTCTTATTGCTTATATTTAGTTATTTTAAATTATTATTAATGGTTAGTATTATTATTTTCATTCCAAACCCAATAAGCTCAGCCGATTCTCCTTTTCCTTTTGCTTTCTTTTTCTTTTTATGCTAAGCCCACATGAGCCAAGCCTACGTCCTTATTTTCATCTTTTCCTATTTTCCCTTAAGCCCAGAAAACCAAGCCCACAAGCCTACTATCTATTTTCTTATTCTTCATATTACTTATTTCTTTTAACTAAAGCCCAAATATAACCTATAACTTAATACCATTGAGATGCTTACCCATTAACCCAAAACCCAATCCTAATCTTAATCCAAATCCAAATCTATAATCTAATTTAAATATATAATCATAATTCAAATTCCAATCCAAGCTCCCATCTTAATCCTAACTACTAAATTAAGCAATCTAAATCTAACTGGGATTCAAGTTTCTAAAATATCTAATAACCTATATAAAGACCCAAACTCTTTCTTTCTCTTCTATCTCAAGAGAAAATCCTAAACCCAACTCCCCCACCTCCTTCTTTCTTTTCTTCTCAAAGGGATCTTGAAGTGCAAGATGGAGGAACATGATAGGGTAGAGCAAATCCAAGTAAGTAATTTATTTTCTAAAAATTTATTTGATATAAATAATTTATTAAACACCATGTCTACACCATGATCTCCATGAGTATTTTTCTTATACACCAAAACCCAATCTAATATCAAACTAAAATACATGTAAACATATACCAACTCACAAATTTTAATTTATACTTTTTTCAAAATTTTAACAAAAGATAAAAAAAATTAAAAAAAACTTTTCTAGGCCTGCTCTCGGCCGAATGGCCGAGAGCAGAACCCACCCGGGTCTGCTGAGCACAGTGGGCTAGGCCGGCCCACTGTGCATTCTCCTAAAAAATAAAAATAATAAAAATAATAATAATAATCTTATAGGGCCAAGCCTGGCGCAGATGGTCCAGGGCCGGCCTGGCCAGGCCGGCTTGGCTAGCAACAGGGCCTTGGGCCCTGTTAACCAAAAGAAAAAAAAAATCCTAGACCAGGCCTGGGTCTGGCCTGGTTCGGCCTAGGCCTGAGATGGGCCTGGGCTGCTGGTTAAATAAAAGGAAAAGAAAAGAAGAAAGAAAGGTGAATTTGTATATTAAAATAATTTATTAAAAATATCAAAAAAATTGAAATAATATAAACAATAATCTATAATACTCTACTTTCTATGATAAAAATTTTAGACTAACCCTTCATAAATAATTCAAATCACCTACTTTAAAACTATTTCTCCTTAATGGTAAATCTAGACTCGTTAAGTATTAATGATTTAAAGCCTATTAAAATATCCAACAAAAAAATTAGAAATTGGTTTAAATTAAGCCTACTAAATTCATTAAACCTAAAGAATCATATTTCTAACTCCCAAACTAATTAATCAAGATTTAAACTCCTTAAAGTATCCTTTTAAAAAATCTAACAATTCCTATTGAAATAATTTATGTAGATTTATCGGTATCTTAGAATTTCAGTGCTTTGGATTGTGATCGAGTCAGGTGAGTGTTTTCTTTTCCTTCTATAATTCTATCTTGTGAGTATTTCTCTTCTTTATTTAATTTTTTTTATTGTGTTGTGAGTGTTTTTTTGTCTTCTCATTGAGTATTTTAGTATTATTTAATTTGTTGTGAGTGTTTACTTTTATCTAAATTCCTTATTTACCGTTGTTTACATGTATTTGTGTTTTACTTTTATTATTTCATGTGACTATCTGATGTATTTTACTAATGTGATTACCTGTATCGCTTCATAAGACGTCAGTGAACATTCACCATATTTATTTTACTGATCTAAATATTTATTAGCGTGATTTCCTGTACCAATATTGATTTAGGACTAGTGGAGGTATACCTTATACTATGACACCTGACTGGATAATATTACATCTGACACCTATATTACATTGCATATTCATGATTATCATTTTACGGGGACCTTGGCATGATTATTATACTGCTACTAGACATCTGATTCTTCTGTACTCCTGAACTCCTGTATCCCTGAACTCTTGTATCCCCTGTACTCATGTCCCCCTGTACTGTTACTCTTGTTAATAGCACAGTCAGACCGGCGTCCGGAGAGCATACCTGGTGTCGGGATGACGAGGATGTATCCCACAATGGTGCTAGCGTCCGGCGGATCCTGAATGGAGCTAAGTACCACACGGAGCAAAGTGCCACACCATACACATAGTGGGGGCCACCTCTTGAATCCGTGGGGGCCACCTCTAGGATCCATTCCCCACACAAAGCAAAGTGCCACACAGAGTAAAGTGCCACACCACACACGTGGTGGGGGCCACCTCTTGAATCTATAAGGGCCACCTCTTGAATCTGTGGGGCTATCTCCTATATCAACCCTCAGAGCAAAGTGTCACATGGAGCAAAGTGACACACCACACACGTGGTGGGGGCAACCTCTTGAATCTGTGGGGGCCATCTCTTGAATCTGTAGGGCTACTCCTCCCTCCTGCCTGTACCACCTGGTGTTAGATAGGCATTCTCAGTGAATATTAATACACACACACATACCTGTTTGATAATAACACAAAGAGCATATGTTATTTGTTCTCTCTCCCTATTCGAATAATGGTACTTGCATATCGGAGTTCGGATGAGTTCTACTAGAAGTGCGTGAAATCACCTAGGGGTGAATAGATGATAATGCTAATCTAGTGAACTTAATGCGGAATTTAAAAACTAATTGCAATTACAACAATAAATGCAACCAACAAACGATGCACACACAAGCTAGCCAAGCATATAAATATGAATGATCAATATGAAATGATGCAAGGCACAAAGTAAAAAGAGAGAGAAAGTAAGAGTTAAGGATCAAGCGCAAACAACAAGATATGTTTCGAGGTTCGAGCACCCAGCTCTACATCCCCGCCGTCACCACCGTGAAGCATTTCTAGTCCACTAGCTTGTCCACAAAGGACTCCCACAAAGGGAACCTCCACCGAGGATTTGGGGCAATACAATCACAAGGAGTACCCAACTCCTCTCCTTACAAACACAACCTCCTCCTTGAGGCACAACACCAATCCAACAAACAATCACCTCACAACTTGAGGGATTAGCACAAAGCTTACACAAGGATCACCTCACACCTTGAGGGATACAACCCAATAGCACAACCTCCTCAACACAATGAGGGAAAGGCACAAAGCCAAGCTAAGATAGGGTTTACAACTTGGTGATCAAAGACCACAAATAATCTCTTTTCCCACACAAAGATCCTATAGAATAAGATATTAGATGTAGCTCAAGTGTGGAGAAAACCAAAGGAACAGAAATCAAAAACTCAAAGAAAATCCTTGGGAAAAACTAGAAACCAAGATAAAGAAGTTGAATCAAACACTTTTCCCAAAAACCCTTTTCTTTTTGATTTTCCAAACTCTAGCAAGAACACCAAATAGATTGTTCAATTTAAAGCCCAAAAACTTCTTTTGATTGCTGTGAAAAACACTGGAGAGTCAGGAAAAAATAGCACCAAAAATCTTAGTGAAACCTCTTTCCAATGGGGTATTCATAGCCCCCAGAAAATTATAGCCGTTGGCAGCAGAAACTGCCAAAATGAACTACCGGTCGACCGGTTGGTCGACCGGCCAACGGTCACTTTTTTGACCGCTGGCAGCTACCGGTCGACCGGCCCCAGAAACAGAGAGCAACACTCTCTGTCCGGTCGACCGCTCGGTCGACCGGGAGCAACCCGAGAGTGGGTTGCTCACAGTCGGTCGACTGACACGGCTACGTGCACAATGTTGTGCACGTCCGGTCGACCGCTACGGTCGACCGGCTCCTGGCCTGGTCGACCGTTACGGTCGACCGCCAGAGCCTGGCAGCCAAAATCTGGGACTGAAAAACTGGATTTTTAATCCTAAAAGTTCTCATAAATCTTCTAAAAATACACAAAAATAGTTTTATCATTTTACATTGATATACAAACTTGTGTTAAAAATTTCAACACAAATTTCAAACATTTTGAACTATTTTTGTGTTATAGAAATTTTGCCAAAACCAAAAACCGTATTTTCTAAAACTTGAATTTTTGAATTGAAAATACGTTTTGTCCAAAACTCATCTAAATACAAAAACATGATATTTAAACACTTTGAAGCAAGTTGCATATGGACGTAAGACCAATATACATAAAACATATATATATATCCATGTTTTTAACTTTAATTCCAAAATATGTTTTGTTAAAAATACCAAAACATAAACACATGAATAAGTAAGTCAAAACTAAGTTTGTCTAGAAAGTTGAAGCATGCATGTATATAGAACAAATCTAATATACATTAAACCATGTAAACTTGTTTTGAATCTATCTATTCATGAAAACCAAGATCGGTTAAACCAATCAAACCGAAAACGAAAACATGAACGTGTGTGTTGTGAACTTGAGCATATCATACTATTCTAATCATTACAAATGGATCTAAAACTCAAACTAACTAGGTACCGATGTCTTCTTGTAGAGCGCCGTCTCCAAGCCGACTCGATCCAAAATTCCAAAACTCCGAGCTTGACTCCAATGAGTGCTATATATGATCTTGATGCTCGGGCTTTGGAAACACCTCGCGAAAGCTTCCAAACATCTTATTGAAGCTAATCACCAACTAATATCTTGGTTAATGATCTGAAACTAAATTCACAAGATTATTAGTACACATAACTACATGAGTTAATCATCATCAAAACTAGAGTGGAAGGCCTTTGGGCCAACGATCTCCCCCTTTTTTAATGATGACAAAACTCATGGAGTTATATATGCATGGATTAAAGTTAGCTTCAAGAAAGCTCCCCCTTAACTCATG